>BSUD01000290.1:109000-133572 GCA_033239045.1 Fagopyrum esculentum
TAAATAAATTACTTAAATTTTGACGGCTTAAAAATAAAAGAAATACGTAAACCAAATTATTTTTAAAATATTTAGAAGATCTTGTTAGTTAATTTTACAAAATTTTGTTTTATTTTTAGATTAATAATTTTTTTTTATGGTTTAATAAGTTAATTAAAAAAAGATTTAACCCTACAAAATTTGTGAGAATGACACATCAGCATTAGTGTAGTCTAGTTTAGTAGTATATATAGAAGATTAGTAAAAAATCGCTGAAAATACTTAGCTATCCTCAAAACAGTAGGCCAAGGACCCACAAAATAGTAGGCCAACGACCCACATTACAGTATGTCAATGACCGACATTACAGTAGGTCAACGATCCACAAAACAGCAAGCCAACGACTCACAAAACAGATATTAATCCGTTATGAATAAAAATTATACTTAAGTTTAGGCAAAAGGCCAAGAAATGTGTGATTTGTTTAATCTTCAAACCCTCTATTTATACAAGTTATCTAACTGTCAGACTTAATTATAATCGATGTGGGATAGAAAATTCCGTATAATTTTTTAACTAAATAGATTGAACTTATATTCCTTCAAAAATAAATTATGAAAAAAATTAAAATCTTCCCAATAAATAAATTACTTAAATTTCGACGGCTTAAAAATAAAAGAAATACGTAAACCAAATTATTTTAAAATATTTAGGAGATCTTGTTAGTTGATTTTACAAAATTTTGTTTTATTTTTAAATTAATAAAAAAAAAATTTGTGGTTTAAAAAGTTAATTAAAAAAAGATTTAACCCTACAAAATTTGTGAGAATGACACGTCAGCATTAATGTAGTCTAATTTAGTGGTATATATAGATGTAACACTCGCATATTGGGGTGAATTTTTAAAAAAAGTAGACGAACTTTTACATTTTAATAATTGATGTATATTTATTACCATAAAATAATAATTTGTTAGCTTCGATAAAAACAATAGATAATTAATTCATTAAGAATTAAAATAAAATTGAATTGTTAAAATATAATTGATAAAAGTAAATAAAAACTAAAAGCAATAGGGTTAAAATAAAAACTAATAGTTTTACAACAAAAGTTTTAGATACCATAAAATATTTAAATATTTTCTAATTTTAGGGTAAAATTTAACTTGGAACTAGTGTAATACCCGCACCTTGTGCGGGTTTAGAAAATTAAGGGTTAAATTTATTATGATATTATATATATATATATATATATATATATATATATATATATAAGTAATTATTTATCCCTTTCGTTGACAAATTAGACAAAACTTTAGATAAAAAGTAGAGGTATAACTTTGATTAACAAATAAAATTTTTTAAAATATTTATATAAAAAATTTAGAAACTACGATTTAAAATAATTTTTTGAGCTTCGAGACATGTGACGTTGACATGTGGAAATAGAGGCTTCTATTTTAATAGATATATAAGATAAGATATCTTTTAAACATTTGGATTGTTAATTGAAACTAGTGTATAGCCCGCACCTTGTGCGGATGAATTTAAATAAAATATGAGACAATTTGGTTTACTAGGCTTTCTCTAGTTTTGTGTTTAGTAAATGTACCCATTGAGAGAAGAGTGAGTAGAGTTTGAGAATAAATACAAAAGGTTGGGATTACTTAATTGAAACATTAAAAAGTCCAATTACTACTCTACTTTTTCAAAAAGGTCTAGTTATCAAAGTTGCCTTTTATATATTGGATTTTTTGAGTAATATGAGTAGTGTGAACTAAAACATGAAACATTATAATAATAATTCGCCTTTGATTATTTTCAAAACGATAAAATAGACACAAATAAAGAATTTCTTATTATTCTACGCTTCATAAACATAATCCTTATACTAAGCACAATTTTTTTTTAAAAAAATTATACAATGCACAACTTCGTTATATACTTATAACTAAGTTACTTTAAGATATTGTGATTATCTAAACAGAATTGAAATTTTAGTTTTGTAAAACAATGAAGAATTTGAAACGAAATGTGTACTAAATAATAAAATGGAAATTGAAAGTTTAATCTGGTAAAAAAAAACACAAAAGTTGAAGCGGAGTTTAAAAATACAAACAAAAACATGAACAAAATTATTGGATGAACGAAGTTTTGAGTTTGAAATTTTATTCTTGTAACGACTCCAGTAATATGAAAAGAAATATTTAGATAAAAAGAATACCCGTATTTTATGATTAAATAAATAAAATAGGAAAACAAAATACTTAGATAAAAAGAATACCCGTAAAGTAATCTTTTTTTTAAAAAAACATACATTTTCGGTAAATTATTTAGATTTTGAAAATCAAAAGCAGAAACTTTGTTAATTAAAAAATCAGTTCAAAATACATTTATATAGATGCAAACTAAATATATTAAATATAGTTGTTATAAGCTTTAATTAACCAAAACAAAATTTGAAGGAAAAAAAAGAAAGATTTGATATGAAACAAACCCGTGAGAACTGTTTGTGATAAGCTTTAACTTGTGACAAATAAAAGCAGTTATTTTAACCTTGATTTTAGGAGAATGTCATCGGCCATGGTCTCGCTTCAGTATTTGTGCTTTGTGTTTTTGCATGTACGATTAGACCCGATTAAGAACTTTACTTGGCAAGTTAATGATTTGTGTGAAGATTAAGTTGTACTAAGATTTGCTTCTTAGATTAAGTTAATTGTGTTGGTCTAGGCAAACATGATAGTGGAGATATGGAAAGGTGAACAAGAGTCCCGGAATTGGGAATGACAGTAACATTAAAGAGGACGATTGAAGTCGTTGTTCCTGATGTTGTTAAAATGGATAGAGTAGGGGATGAGAAAGCGGGTATGCCAGAAATCAACCAGCAAATCAATCTTTCTAATCGTATAAATAAGCAACAATGTTGCATCCTCAAGAACATATATCTTCATGAAATAATTCGAAGACAGTCATTCAAGCATATCAACAATGTTGAAACAAATCATACTAACACAATAGAGAGTGACTCTTCATCCTCTGTAAGCAAGTTGTCATGGTATCTAAATTTGATCCATCTATAAATAAGCTAAGATGTGATTCTTGCACGTCCTTTTTCTATTCTTTGAGCAATGACCCTTCTCCCGCCCACGGTTGCATTGCTGCTCGTGGCCGGCGACTCCCCGTATCCCCCCCCCCCCTAAATCCGCAACTCTCTGCTATCTCTGACTGTTTTGAGTCGTAAAACGCTCTTACTGATGTTTTTAACTTTCAAAATACCCCACCGAAAATGCAAATTATTGATGATCATGGTTAAAGTTAGTTGTCGGATATTGGGATGAGTCCAAGAACAGTGCAATTCAAATTAATAGATAAAAAGAACACTTTATATAAATAAAATTGGAATGGAGATACTAATGAAAAAAATTAAGCAATATAAACTTAGTCACGAAGCTGTATAATCAAATTTAAAATGAAGAAACTAATTTAAAAAAATTAAAGCAATAAAATTTGTGTTAGGAAGTAGGAACCTACAATAGCATAAGAAGAATAGTTTACGTGGTGCGAGGGTGACGACATCGGTAGTGACGGCGGATGTATGATCAACACACAAAGTCACGAAAGATGTTCAATGAATGTGTTTATATAGTGAAAGTAAGGCCCAATTACGTACGACTTGTTTGGGAAGATTCATTAGATAAAGTCTTATTAATGTAAATCATCGAATATATTTACGTTAGAATTGATCTTCTCTGAGAAGTTTTAAAAAGAGATTATCCTGCGATTCGGAGAAGATTAATTAGGTGCGTAACCGACATAAGCTATATATTTACGCTAAAATATATCATTTACGTTCAACAATATAATTTAGATGCAGTTTAGACTGACAAAATCACGATCTACGTTAAAAGAAAATCGTCATAATTAATTTTTTAGAATATAAATTTAGTAAAACTTCTCAGAAAAGCTCAATTTTAACGTTAGATAATATTTTTAAAAAAAAAATTTAAAAATTTATTAGGTTTTATTTTAAATTTTTTTTAATTTAGGCATAAATGTTACGTTAGATCAACTTTTTTAAAATATTTTTTTAAAATTTTTTATGTTTTAAAAATACTTAATTTTTGTTTTATTAAGGTATATAGATTCATGAAAATTATTTTACAAAAAAAGTATTTTAAAATTTATTAACTTAGCATCTAGTTAGTTAACAAAATCTTTTTGTTTTAATTAATAAGATAACTAACACAAAATTAATTAGAAATGGAAATTTAGTAAATATTTCACAAAAAAGGTGATGTGGCATCCCTACTTGCTTGACATGTGGCATTAGTGTCTTTAATCTTAGTAAGTAACTAGTCTAATACCCGCACCTTGTTCGGGAAAAAATAATTATTAATTGAAAATTTATTATTTAAACAAATTACAAATTTTTTTTAAAAAAAGCGCTAAATGTTAAGAATAATATACTAATATCAATCTGATTAGATAACGAGACAAAAAATTAATTATTAAATTTATAATAATTTTCAAAGTGTTAAATAAAAAAAATTACGTGAAAAATTTCTAATTTATTTTTATAATATTATTACCTATAATTAAAAATTAAAGTTTTTGTTAAGAAAAATCGTTTTTTAAAATCGATTAGTTTTTGAAAAAAATTAATTTAATAAAAAGATTATTAAAATCTTTATTAACGATAATACAAATTTTTTAAATAAAATATTTTTATATCTCATATTGTAATCAATAAAATTTAAATGTTAGTTCGGATTTATTTTGTAAAATTTAGAATCCAAACAAAATCCATTGAAATCTCTAAATTCGGTTAGGTGATATGAGTTTTTTTTAAAATTATTTATATAACCGTAAGATATTGAAAATGATGACATGAAATTATTTTTGTTGAATTGGCATAATGAGATGAAAAATATTTTAATTTTGACTTAAAACATTTATTGTATAATGGCATAATAGTAATTAAAATATGGCAAAATTGTAAATATTTGACAAAAAGTCATAGGTGGCATAGTTATGGTGTTGACATGTGGACGAAAAGAGTTCTATTTTAGTAGTATATATATATATATATAGGATTAAAAGAAATCGGTTTAAAAGGATTAATGCATATGTTAAATGGAACAAAATAATTTTGAAACAATTTGGTTTACTAGGCTTTTTCAAGTTTTGTGTTTAGTAAATGTAACCCTTGAAAGGATAGCGTGTAGAGTTTGAGAATAAATACAAAAGGTTGGGGTATATTTACTTAATTGAAACATTAAAAAGTCTAGTTACTAATCTAGTTTCTCAAAAAAGCCTATTTACCAAAATTGCCCAATAACTTTTAACTATTTTGCACATGAATAGATTTAACTAATTTGACATTAAAAAAATCACTTTTAAAAATAAATTTTGGGCTTCAAGAAACGTGACATTGACACGTGGTAAAAGAAGTCCCTACTTTATAAATATATTTAAATAATAATAAAAATTATTAATTTTATAACTTACTAGTTATCACCTTACCGAGATCCGAAAAGTTTGAGCAGAAAGAAAAAAAAGCTTAATGGAGACTCAAGCTCCTTAAACATGGTAGACTACAAGTTGTAATTTATTCAAAGAACGGTCTACATTTTTAACTTTTTTGATGACAAACGTGTGATCCCATGATGTTCGTGTATCTGTATATACGAGAGTAGTCGGGCACACTGCAAACCAAACATCAATATTAGTAGAAGAAACAATATACATCATGTTAAAATGAAACAAACACATGAGGATAAGTAAGAAGAAACAATATACATCATGTTAAAAGGAAACAAACACATGAGCATAAGTGTAAACATGTGCTTAGTCCAAACAACAATACGGGTGAGTATGCAACTTTATATTGTCCTCCCTTTCATTACGTGGTTGCCCATCAGTTGTTGTTACAACTACATCATGAAGATTAATTTTAACCTTTGGCTTATTGAAAAATTATCCTAAACTAAAATACAGTCGTAGTTATAGTAGAATCAAGTGTCAATACCTCAACAAGAACACCACAAATTCAAGTGAAATTTGTGAGATGAGTAATTATTGAAGAAAAAAAAGGAATGATGATGAAAATGGTTTGAGTCGAGACACTTAATAATAGTTTATGTAATTAATGTAAATATAGGGTGCCCTAATATAATTATATAAACTCCGTTTGTTATTAATATGAGCCGTCTCATGACGGAAACCCTAAGGGGAATTCATATTCATTCTCACATGGTATCAGACTTCTCGTTCCAAAAATCCTCTTCCGCTTCCATCTAACCCTACGGCTATTCATCGTCACCGCCTCCGTTTTCCCCTTCTCGAAATTCCTCCATGGTTGCGGAACAGAAACCTTCTTTCCACTCCGCCCTCGGAATCTCTAACATCAAAAACAACATTGCTCTTGTCCTTGACCATAACACTCCGTATGCTTCTTGGGTTACTTTATTCCGTGTTACCGCAAAAGCTCACAATGTTCTCGATCATATCGATGAGAAGGTACCCAAACCAACGGACATTGACGACTCGTTATGGCTTCAAGTTGACGCTGCTGTCCTTCAATGGATCTACAATGCGGTTTCCCGGGAGGTACTCTTGCAAATTCTTGACTCCGATGACACTGCTTTTCAGGCATGGAATCGAGTCAAAGATATCTTTCAAGATAACCAAAAATACCCGTGTCGTCTACCTCGAGCATGAGTTCTCCAACTGTAAGTTATCAGGATTCTCTTCGATTAATGCTTACTGTCTTCAACTCAAGTCCTTGACAGACAAACTCAAGGGTGTTGGCTCACCGGTTCCCGAAACCCATCTTGTGCTTCAATTGATTTCGGGTTTGCCTGCTGCGTATAATGCCGCCGCAAGTTTTATTCAGCAAACCGATCCCTTACCGAGTTTCACCAAGGCTTGCTCTCAATTTCTCCTGGAGGAAACCAGATTATCGGCTCAATTGGTTTCCGGATCGCATCAAACAACTCTTACTGTTGGAACCCGCAATCCGGCGCCAATAGGCTCTTCGAACCCCTAGGATGGCTCGCCACCTCAACACCGACCCTCTTCATCCCCTTCCGTACCGGACTCCTCCCAGTCCCGACGTGGTCGCAGCCGGAAAAGCAAACAGCGCACCAAGGCAAGCGGAGGCGCTCCAGTTCGTTCGGCGTGGCATCCTCAGTACGGGTGGGTGATGATGCCTCAACACCATTCTGCAGCAACCCCAACTCCCTATTTTTTGGCACAACCCACCACAGGCCCATCTCGCCCCCCTGTCCATTCCTCAACAACCCCATCACAACATTCTTGGGCCCGACCCAGCACCACAACTTTCCCAACAGGCCCATTTAGCAACAACACAACAACCTACTGCTTTGGACCAGTCGTTCGCGACAATGACGTTAAATTTGACGGATAATTTCTACTACATGTACACGGGCGCCACCTCCCACATGACGAATAACTCAGGTTCTCTCTCGTCTTTTTCACATAATGGTTCATTAAATTCGATAATTATTGGAAGTTGTATGCGTGCTCCTTCTACAGGTATTGGAGTTGCCACTATTCCCACCCATACCAAACCACTATCCAATGTGCTTATTGCACCCCAAATTGTCAAAAATTTAGTGTTTGTTAGACGTTTTACAACTAATAACAATGCCTCAGTAGAATTTGACCCTTTTGGCTTTTCTATGTAGGATCTACAAACGGGGATCACACGTCTAAGATGTAATAGTTTCGGGGAACTCTATCTAGTCACACGTTCGTCTTCCCGCCCTCATCATGCTCTTTTAGTCGAGTCTTCCACTCTTTGGCATGCCCGTCTCGGTTATCCCGGTGCTCCAGTCTTAGATTTACTTCGTCAATCCTCGTTCATTAAGTGTAATAAGTTTCCTGTGACTCCTATTTGTCATGCTTGTCAATTAGGAAAACACCATAGATTAGCTTTTGATCGTTCTACTACTCGTTCTAATGCTCCTTTTGACATTATTCATAGTGATTTATGGACATCTCCTATCCCGAGTCGGGACGGTTTCAAATACTATTAACTTTTTCTTGATGATTTCTCCCATTTTCTCTGAATTTTTTCGATCAAGTTCAAGTCTCAAGTTTTTGACCTCTTCGTTCAATTTCACACCTTTGTCAAAACGCAATTTCGTTTACCCATCAAAAGTTTTCAATGTGATATGGGAGGGGAGTGTAACAACACCACATTCCACAAGTTTTTCCTTGACCATGGCATTGTCTTTCAATTCGCTTGCCCTCATACATCTCCTCAAAATGGTAAGGCCGAACGAATTATTCGAACAATCAACAACATGATGCGTTCGATGTTATTTCACGCCTCCATTCCTATCTCCTATTGGCCCCATGCCGTAGATGTTTCTTGTTATCATGTAAACATTCTTCCGTCCACTTCCATACAAAGTCAATCTCCTACTCAGGTGTTATACCTCAATATACCTTCCGTCGCTCATCTTTGGGTCTTTGGTTGCCTTTGTTACCCCAATCAATACGCAACCATTTCCCACAAGCTCCATCAACGCACCACTCCGTGCGTTTTTCTAGGATATCCTAAATACCATATGGGATTCAAGTGTTTGAATTTAGCAACAAATAAGATAATCATCTTCTGTCACGTGATGTTTGATGAAACAATTTTCCGTTCGCTTCCAATTTCCGAGTTTCCCCGGAATCTATACCTCCTACAGACGACGGCCCTTCTCCATATGTGCTGGCCCAAAATCGGACAGCTACTGCTGATCCAGCCCCTGCCATGCCATCAGGTCCACTGTCTCCTCCGGCCCACCATGTTAATAACAGCCCCCAACCTTGTTCTTTAACCGGGCCTGTTGCTCCTCTCTCACCTTTACCCGGCCCAACGCAACCCTCTCCTTACCAAGCCTGCTCTCCCCCTTGGCCCAGCACGCTCTCATGCCTCACCACCCAGCCCGCCTTCATTTAAAGAATTTGTTGTCCCACATTCCTCACAAACAATTCCCGCCCCAGCCGACGACCGTTTAAATGCCCACATCCCCAATTCCCAGCTAGAATCCTTATCAAACCGGCCACACACCAGAAGTCAATCCGGCATTGTTAAACCTAAACAGATTTTTGACTTATCCGTGTCAACCGCTCGTATATCCCCAATTCCAAAATCCCACAATGTAACACTTCAAGACCCGTATTGGACCGCTGCCATGCTCGATGAATATCGAGCCCTTATGCAAAATAAGACGTGGGTCCTGATACCTCTAAGGGGAATTCGTATTCATTCTTACATGGTATCAGACTTCTCGTTCCAAAAATCCTCTTCCACTTCCCTCTAACCCTACGGCCATTCATCATCACCGCCTCCGTTTTCCCCTTCCCGAAATTCCTCCATGGTTGCGGAACGGAAACCTTCTTTCCACTCCGCCCTCGGAATCTCCAACATCAAAAACAACATTGCTCTTGTCCTTGACCATGACGCTCCGTATGCTTCATGGGTTACTTTATTCCGTGTTACCGCAAAGGCTCACAATGTTCTCGATCATATCGATGAGAAGGTACCCAAACCAACGGACATTGACGACTCGTTATGGCTTCAAGTTGACGTTGTTGTCCTTCAATGGATCTACAATGTGGTTTCCCGGGAGGTACTCTTGCAAGTTCTTGACTCCGATGACACTGCTCTTCAGGCATGGAATCGAGTCAAATATATCTTTCAAGATAACAAAAATACCCGTGTCGTCTACCTCGAGCATGAGTTCTCCAGTTGTAAGTTATCAGGCTTCTCTTCGATTAATGTTTACTGTCTTCAACTCAAGTCCTTGGCAGACCAACTCAAGGGTGTTGGCTCACCGGTTCCCGAAACCCATCTTGTGCTTCAATTGATTTCGGATTTGCCTGCTGCGTATAATGTCGCCGCAAGTTTTATTCAGCAAACCGATCCCTACCGAGTTTCACCAAGGCTCGCTCTCAATTGCTCTTGGAGGAAACCAGATTATCAACTCAATTGGTTTGCGGATCGCATCAAACAACTCTTACTGTTGGAACCCGTAATCCAGCGTCAACAGGCTCTTCGAACCCCTAGGATGGCTCGCCACCTCAGCACCGACCCTCTTCATCCCCTGCCGTACCGGACTCCTCCCAGTCCCGACCTGGTCGCGGCCGGAAAAGCAAACAGTGCACCAGTGCAACCGGAGGCGCTCCAGTTCGTTCGGCGTGGCATCCTCAGTACGGGTGGGTGATGATGCCTCAACACCATTCTGCAGCAACCCCAACTCCCTATTTTTTGGCACAATCCGCCACAGGCTCATCTCGCCCCCCTGTCCATTTCCTCAACAACCCCATCACAACATTCTTGGGCCTGGCCCAGCACCACAACTTCCCTAACAGGCCCATTTCGCAACAACACAACAACCTACTGCTTTGGATCAGTCGTTCGCGACAATGACGTTAAATCCGACGGATAATTTCTACTACATGTACACGGGCACCACCTCCCACATGACGAATAACTCAGGTTCTCTCTCGTCTTTTTCACATAATGGTTCATTAAATTCGATAATTGTTGGAAATTGTATGCGTGCTCCTTATACAGGTATTGGAGTTGCCACTATTCCCACCCATACCAAACCACTATCCAATGTGCTTATTGCAACCCAAATTGTCAAAAATTTGGTGTTTGTTAGACGTTTTACAACTAATAACAATGCCTCAGTAGAATTTGACCCTTTTGGCTTTTATGTGAAGGATCTATAAACGGAGATCACACGTCTAAGATGTAATAGTTTCGGGGAACTCTATCCAGTCACACGTTTGTCTTCCCGCCCTCATCATGCTCTTTCAGTCGAGTCTTCCACTCTTTGGCATGCCCGTCTCGGTTATCCCGGTGCTCCAGTCTTAGATTTACTTCGTCAATCCTCGTTCATTAAGTGTAATAAGTTTCTTGTGACTCCTATTTGTCATGCTTGTCAATTAGGAAAACACCATAGATCAGCTTTTGATCGTTCTACTACTCATTCTAATGCTCCTTTTGACATTATTCATAGTGATTTATGGACATCTCCTATCCCGAGTCGGGATGGTTTCAAATACTATTTACTTTTTCTTGATGATTTCTCCCATTTTCTTTGAATTTTTCCGATCAAGTTCAAGTCTCAAGTTTTTGACCTCTTCGTTCAATTTCACACCTTTGTCAAAACGCAATTTCGTTTACCCATCAAAGGTTTTCAATGTGATATGGGAGGGGAGTGTAACAACACCACATTCCACAAGTTTTTCCTTGACCATGGCATTGTCTTTCGATTCGCTTGCCCTTATACATCTCCTCAAAATGGTAAGGCCGAACGAATTATTCGAACGCTTTCCCGCTCTTGGTCCATCCATCAGCTGGATGTTCAGAATGCTTTCCTGCACGATCATCTAAACGAAACGGTGTATATGTTTCAACCACCAGGCTTCCGCGATCCATCCAAACCCAATCATGTTTGTCTTTTGTGGAAGTCCCTCTATGGCCTGAAGCAAGCTCCCCGGACATAGTTTCAACGCTTTGCAAGCTTCTTACATCGCATTGGGTTTATTAGCAGTAAGAGTGACTCCTCCCTCTTTATTTATAATCAAGGATCTGCCACTGCCTATATGCTTCTGCATGTCGATGACATTGTCCTTACGAATTCTTCTGATGTCCTGTACAAGAATCTGATCAAGCTTTTGAGTAAGGAATTTGCCTTGAAAGACTTAGGCCCCCTATCCTATTTCTTGGCATTTCTGTTCGTCGGACATCCTCTGGCTTATTCGTGTCCCAGGATAAATATGCTCGCGAAATTGTTAATAGAGAAAAAATGTTTAACTGCAAACCTTCTGCTACCCCGGCTGAGACGTTTGTCAAGTTAAGTGCTTCATCTAGCCCTGCTATTAGTGATCTGACACTTTACCGCAATCTAGCTGGGGCACTGCAGTACCTCACATTCACACGGCCTACCATCAATTTTGTAGTACAACTGGTGTGCCTTTTTATGCACGGCCCCAGGGAAGCCCCTTTTTGCAGCTCTCAAGTGCATTATCCGATACATTTCTAGGACGTCATCATTAGGTATCTCCATCTCATCTTCTCCGAAGTCTGATCTCATTTTCTACACAGATGTTGATTGGGCATGCTGCCCCGATACACGTCGCTCGACCTCAGGTTACTATGTATTCTTCAATAACACTCTAATCTCGTGGTCTGCCAATAGGCAATCTGTCGTCTCTAGATCCAGTGCAGAGGCAAAATATAGAGGAGTTGTCAATGTTGTGTCAGAATGTTCGTGGTTGCGAAATCTGTTGCTTGAGTTACATTGCCCGCTTGCCAAGGCATCCATTGTATACACGGACAACATATTTGCTACTTACCTTGCCAGCAACCCATTTCAACACCAACGAACCAAGCATATTGAGATCGACATCCACTTCGTCCGCGATAAGGTTGCCCGTGGTCACGTTAGAGTTCTTCACGTACCTTCGGCTTTTCAGTACAAAGACATTTTTACAAAGGGTCGATCTTCCCCGACAATTATTTCTTGACTTTAGATTCAGTCACTGTTCAACCTCCTTTAGTTTCGACTGCGAGGTATGATAGTTTATGTAATTAATGTAAATACAGGGGTGCCCTAATTTAATTATGTAAACTCCGTTTGTTATTAATATGAGCCGTCTGATGACGGAAACCCTAATGGGAATTCATATTCATCCTCACACTTAAATCGTTGTCTTGTTAATGAACACAAGGTTTAATTTCTACTATCTCCTCGATTGAAAGATATTTGTTTTACTCGTATTATAACTATTATCATATCTATAACCATTTATCCATTAGCTAATCTACATATCATACATGAACAAAGTTTTCATACTCTATCAAACTCATCCCTCTATAAAGTTACTTCATACCAACAAACACCTGGATTTTACTTTAATAAATTTCATGTAGTATGTATTGATTAAATTTAGATTTATATAACTCACTATAGTTAAGAGAAGCAAGGATCATGTATGAACACCTGGACCCATCACCTTAATTGATAGACGTTAAAGGTACGAAACTCAAATACAAGTCTACAGTCGTTAAACAACGTCAAACACGATAAAAACTACAAAACAACTTAAATCATTTAAAATAAATACGACTCTTGTCGGTCATTAGATAGGAATGCACAATTTGTAGTTAGTGTTTTGAGTAGGTTTATGTCTGATTCAGCCGAAAAACACTTAGATATATGCTATGAAGACTAATACACTCGGATATTTGTCTAAAAGTGTTAATTTTCTTTTGTTGTATCTTAAGTATGATCCTCTTGTGATGTTATGTTGATTTACCACATCGTATGTTTATGCATAGTGTGGTAGTTATGTGTCCCAAAAATACCAACAACATTCAATTGTAGTTTTCCATATACTAAGGCTTCTATGAAGTCATATTTTTCAAAAGCTTATTATATGAGATCGAGGTTAAGCATTAAAACACCCACACTAAAAAAACACCAAAAAATAATTTTAATTCACTCTTTTCCCTTTCTCACCATTTCTCTTTCTGCCACTTCAGCTAAAAAAACACAGTCTAAATTTATACCCACGCCAATAGAACACATTATTTGATCTTAACATTCCTGTGTAATTAATAATCCTTTTACATGTGCAAGTAGGAGAGACATCAACATAGGCTAAATTATCCCATAGTTTCTTTATTTTCATAGCATACGACAACACTTACATTTTCTTGTTTTAAAGAACTAAGATCCTGATAGAATAGACCGATAGATTAAAAAATCATTTGATACCTCGAAATGTTCAAAGGTGTCATCCCATAGTTCCTTCGCAGATTTCACATAAGTGAAAACTATTGCCAGATTTGTCGACGACACTTGTAGAAATATACGGATGATGATGTAGATCTACATCATCTTCTGTATATTTCTGCAAGTGTCGTCGACAAAACCTAGTTTTTGCTTAGCTCCAGCGCAATGCGGTTGCTATGAAAGCCAAATGCATTCCGGTCTTTCCAGAATTATTGGAATTAGCAAGGTACAAAGAATCAGTAGCATTGTTGTGTGAACTTTGATCGATAGAGGAATTATGAGAGTTAGGAGGTTGTCTTATGTCATCCATGGTGGAAATTAAGAAGAAGCGAAAGCCGTAAACATTGAGAAGAAGGGGGGATTGTGTATGAATTAAGGGCCCGTTTGTTTCCAACTCCGGAAACGGAAACGGAATGAAAACGAATTTATTCCATATCTATATCTTTATTCATGAAATTGTATGGAATCATTCCTTGTGACTTAAGGCAAATTGCACTTGATTCCCCACATTTTATTACCCTATAGGGTTTCAAAAGTAATCAAACTCTATTCCAATTACATCAAACCACAAGGAATGATTCCAAAAACTTTCATGAACAAGGGTATACGTATGGATTAGATTCGTTTCCATTCCGTTTCCGATTCCGGAGTTAAAACCAAACGGGCCCTAAGTGTAGGAAATGTAGTGATAACATGAATTATAGTCTATATTTTGGGGCCTGTTTAGACGTTTTATCTTCAATAATCTGCATGTTTGTATGTATATTATGTGATTATATTGTCGTTTCATCTACTTTTGCGGGAATCAAGGTCTACACCTAGTTTTGTTGTAATCGTAGGTAAAATGACACATTTTGGACTAAAAAGGAGCTAAGGAGTCATTGGAGCTACATTAAGGAGCTTAAGGAAGAATCCAGGAAGCATAGCCATGGATTAAAGATTCACTTTGGACCAGATTTAAGAGATTTCACATTCGGTTGTTATTCACCTCGGTTGACTACAGAGTCACCTCGACCGAGGTGATCCAGAGGAGTCGACTCGACCGAGGCGAACACCTGGGACGCGGCGAGAATATTTTATTCTTGGCCGAGATCTTTTATCTTTGGAAAGAGGATCTTATATTTTTGGGCTGGGTTTCTGGAAGGAAGAAGATAAGTTAGACCATATATTTTACCTATTTTTATGGGAAGAGATCTTTCTAAGATATCTTATCTTTGGAGAGTAATTTTCCTATAAAAAGGGTCGGATTTCCCACAAATCCGACATCCGCTATCACCCGGAACAACCTGCATACATCCGAATACACCGCTGCAGCCATACTCCAGTTGGGAGATTTGAAGAACCTTTTTGAAGGTTGAAGAAGAAAGTCTATAGATTTTATAGCTTTTTGAAGGGTTTTTGTAAGATCATCTTAGATTCCCTTCTTTGATCGTTTGTCTTGTTGGATTTCTATCCAAGGAACGCTTTTGTTTGATAATTGATTCAGTTATTGAAGCCTTTCTCTTAAGGTTTTCTTGTTCAATTATTCTCTTTCTTCCCATATATTTGATTAATACTTTCATGATGATGAGTGACTAATCTCTTTGTGTGATTCTAGGGTGATTGGCTGAAGGTTGTGGGAAAAACGATGATAGAATAATCTTAAATCACAGTAGGACCCTGAAAGCTCGAGTCTTTACCTTAACCCTAAGCATCTCGCTTAGTCGATGAACACCTCGCCCGGGGTGGAATTCTTCTGACCGAGGTGACTTATCTGATCCGAAACTGAGAGTTAAGTGTTAGAGTTTGCCAAATCCTATTCTTATTACACCTTTCCTGGTTCAATGCAAGCCTAGGATGAGACTTACCCGGTAATTCCTTTGTTTGTTTATCAAAGATTATAAGTGTAGGTAATAAAGGTTTATCCTTTATTGGGGTTTGAGTGTGCTTCCATTCCATCTTTGTGAGTTAGCCTGAGACTTACCCGGTAAAGGTTGATTCTATTCCCTTAGATGGTGTGTTAGTTTGAGGTTATAGTTCTTTATCTTAATTCCTTGAGACTTACCCGGTAATAGGAGTTACGGTTTGAGATTAGTGAGTAGTGAGACTTACCCGGTGATCTATTCCACGTTAGAAACACCTTCCCTATGCAAAAAATCTCAACTTTGTCCGCTTATCTTTAGATCTTGAGTTGGAACCACAACCAGACGCTTTAATTCCTAGAATTGCATATTTTCTTTATTGACTGTTTATCATCTTTGATTGTTTTAATTGTTTTTGTGGTTAGTATTTACGAAGCTTACCTATTCCGACTTTGTTTCACTAAGTCCCTGTGATCGACCCCTGGAATTCCTTGCTTTTTACTACGATTGACCCGTACACTACGGGTTCGCATCCTTGCTTTAAGCTTACATCTAGGGTTATAAATTTAAAGCTTGCACACACCATTTGGAGCGAACAGTAGTGTTCAGTTGAACAATTCGGACAAACGAAAGGAAATCGGAAGCAATTCGCTATACCATCTTAACACGTATCATTGAAATGAATGTTCTCCCTCTTCCTTCATTCGTGCATGACTACAACCATATATATATATACAACGAATTAAGTTATGTCGGTTTGTATATTATTTGTGTTTGTTACAATATATGCCCTCTTATTCTATATATATATATATACAACCCTAGCTACCCTTGGCGTATTATTTGGGTCTCAAAAAACCTTACGAGGAAGGAATATGGGTTGAAAAGCTGGAGATGGAAGTGCATGGCATCAAGGAATGGGAGTATAAGTGGATGTCTGGATCTAACTAATTTTCTTTTCTTGACATTAGTTTTGTGCTGATCTATTATGGAGCATATCAGCTATTTTTTCTTAAATTGAAAAAGTAAAGATAAACGTGGACGATGGAATACATAAAATCACAAATGATCATGGCATACAACATAAAATAATGATTAATTTATGCTATGGTATTCATAATTGGGTGTAGCCCTATAAAAACCATTATCAATTAGCTGAGATAATGATTTGGAAGTGTATTACCTGGCTTGGATAATTGTGTTAAAGTTGAATTGAAGAGATCCAGCCCTAAAATACTAGGGCTCCCTTTTTCCAGCTTCCATTCAATCGATCTCTCTCCCAAGTCACATGCAGCTACCCCCAATCGATCTCTATCTCATTTTCAAATCTTCTCCATCTATAAATTCCCATGGAACGAAAGCCTTGCAAGTCGATCTGTCATTTTCTCCCCAGAACATACACTACCAATTAACAATGGCTTCATCAATCATCGTATCCTCCGTCGCCGTCGAGGATTTCGTCTTTCCTCCTTCCGTCCGCCCTCCCGCCACCGAAAAGTCTTTCTTTCTCGGCGGTGCAGGTTAATATATATTAAGTCACAGATATAATCGCCACCTCTTCTTAATATGATAATTGTACGGAATTTTGTGTACATGCAGGAGTGAGGGGGATGACGATCGAAGGCAAGTTCATAACCTTCTCGGCCATCGGAATTTACTTTGAGGAAACCGCCGTCGCTTCACTCGCTGACAAGTGGAACGGGAAATCCGCCACTGAGTTGACGGAGTCCGTTGAGTTCTTCAGAGATGTTGTCACCGGTACGTATAGCTGCTGTTCCATTTACATTTTACAAAGAATTGCGTTGATTCATTTGTTTGTGTCTCTAGGTCCATTCGAAATATTTATGCAGATCACCTTGCTGAAGCACTTAACCGGCGCACAATACTCGGCAAAGGTAGCAGAGAATTGCGTTGCTATTTGCAAAGCATTGGGAACCTACTCTGAAGCTGAAGAGAAAGCTGTAGAGAAGTTCATGGAGATCTTCGAAGAACACAACTTTCCCCCTGGAACCTCAGTTTTGTTCAAGCAAATTCCATGTGGAATATTACAGATTGCATTTGGGAAGCATGATGACATACCAGAAGCTGATGTTGCTGCGATCGAGAACGGCCCTTTTTCGCAGGCTGTTCTGGAATCGATAATCGGTAACAACGGAGTCTCTCCGGCCGCCAGGGAGAATCTGGCTGCTAGACTATATGAACTGCTGAATCCCTCAGCTGAAACCAGAGAGATTGGTGTGGAGATTAAAGAATGATTCATTTTGATTCTCGTGTTTTCCCTTGATTTAGTTTGATTCTCACGTTTTCATTTAACTCAGTTTGATTCTCACGCTTTCACTTGATTCAGTGTGATTCTCACGTTTTCACTTGATTCAATTTGATTCTCATGTTTTCCCTCATTATAAGATATCAATAATACTAATCATAATATAAAAAAAAAATTATACTTTTAGATAATTGGCAATGTAGCATCCTAAACATTGTCGTAACTGTTTATTAATGTAATTCATATGTTTTGAGTTAATTTTAATTTGTTATATTGTTAGAGTAAAAATAAATTCTTAGTTTTTATTATAGTGTAATTATGATAAATTTAGGTAATAAACTATACAAGTTTTTTGATAATTGTTATAAAAAAAAAAACACTTACTAATATAATTTATTCAAACTAACTTATAAATCTAAATTAACAGTTTAATATTTTAATTTGTCACATTGTAAGAGTAAAAAAGTTTTATTTTTTATTTTGTGAGCTATTATAATGAGTCTATGCAATAAACTATAAAATTTGTTGATATTTATTAAAAAAAAACACAGAAATATAAATTATTTCAAACCAACATATAAATCTAAATCAACAATTTGATATTCTATTTTATCACATTGTATAATTCTCTTCTAATATAATTGTTCTAATATTGTGCAAGTAAAATTCATTTTTCGATTTTCTTAGGAAAACAATTGCAAATTACATTTAATAAAACCAACTTCGTAGTTAGACTTGTATTAAGATTTATTTATATTAGGAACTAACAAATTTTGTGTAACAAACCAACACTGTAACTTTCTAAAAATGATTTTATATTTCAATTACACATATTGCAAATTATAATACAATTGATAATTATCTATTAGCACTAATATTATTTTTATAACTATAACCTTTATTAAATATTTAAAAAAAACATAACAATTCTATACTATTAATGAAGCCTTTATTGGTAATTTCATCTTCAATTTCAATCACGATAAACTCGTGGTTCCCAAATGAACCCATAGTAAAACCTATAGGCTCCAATGCAAATAACTTACCGGTACATGCTCACGTGTTCGATAGTTGGTAATCAATTTTTTTATATTAAACTAGTGCACAACCCACACCTTGTGCGAAAATATTTATATATTGGATCTTTTGAGTAAACGAATGGGTTAGAGGAACTAAAAAAATATTTATAAAATATTATAATAGTAATTTACCTTTAATTATTCTCAAAACGATAAAATAGTTACGAATAAAAAATTTCTTGTTATTCCACAATTAAAAAAGGGAGAATTTGACATACTAGGCTTTTTTGAGTTTTTGTTTAAAAAAGTGTACCCCAAATTTTTTACCACTTTCATTTAATAGTAGGTAAAAATTATTAACCCTTATATTTAGAAAGAAAGAATAAATGATGTTTGTTATTTGTTATATAAGTATAAGTTTTAAATTTTAATTATTGAATTTGTTTTCTTTTATTATTTTTCTTGCCTTTTTTTATTTATTTTTTATTTCTTTTTTATTTTCTGGACTGAATTTCTCATACCGGAATTTCTCATACCAGAATTTTCATACCAGAAATTTTCATACCAGAAATTTCATACCAGAATTTCTCATACCAGAAATTATTTTCATACCAGAATTTTGTCATACCAGAACTTCTCATACCAGAACTTGTCATACCAGAAATTGTCATACCAGATTTTTTTTCATACCAAAATTTTGATCAAATTTTTTCATACCAGAATTTTGTCATACCAAAATTATTTTCATACCAAATTTCTTTCATATCAGAAGTACATACCACAATTTTCTACCAGAATTTTGGTCAAATTCATTCCAAAATTTTATGATTTTCTACCAGAATAATCTACCAGAATCTCTCATACTAGAAAATTTTCATACCAGAAAACTCATAACAAAATTTTCTGGTAAGAATTTTACATACCAGAAAATTTTGATATGAGTTTTTTGGTATGAATTTCATACCAGAAATTCGTACTAGAAATTCTGGTATGAAATTCATACCTAAAAACTCGTACCAGAAAACTCATAACAAAATTTTCTGGTATGAATTTTACATACCAGAAAATTCTGGTATGAGTTTTCTGGTATGAATTTCATACCAGAAATTAGCAGATTATCATGAGAAAGCACAAGCAAATTTCATACCAGAATTTCATACCAGAATTTCTCATACCATAAATTATTTTCATACTAGAATTTTATTGTATATTTGTGAATCTGTATAAGCACCGGACCATTTATGTAATTATTAATCATATAAGATATTCACTGCCTTTGCCTTTCTACGCAGAACGCGTCCACCGACCTAGAGGATATGAGATCCTTAATCATGGGATTCCTACGTTGCTTTTGTTATACCGGTTTATCTGTTCAAACCTGACTCGATCTTAATTGACCCGAAACTAAATATGTTGGACTGCTAACTTAATATTTAGGCTTACTGTAGGTTCAAATGAATTTAGATTGGGGTTACACTATTATCTTTGAAACAAATTCTTTTATCAAAATGATAAAAAAATAAATAAATAAATAATTCAAAATTTCCAGCTTTTAAATTATACAAAATTAGTGAAAAATAATATAATAAATGATAAGTAGAGGGATCGCCATTGTTGAACGCATTAGGAACTCAATGTAAAACCGTAACAGTAAAAATATTAGTGGGTATATTTACTAATTAGAAAATTGAAAAAAGCCTACTTAGTGTACAATAAAAAAAATAGCCTAGTTACCTAATTAGCCCATTAAAAAATTTAATTATAGTACAACTCACAATCTTTTTTTTTTAAAAAAATTGTACAATGCAGAGCTTCGTTATAGACTTATATTTAATTTAATTTAATATAGTGTGATTATCGAAACGGAACCTAAAAATTTAATTTATAAAAAAAATAATCGGAAACGAAATGTTACTAAATATCAAATGGAAATTGAAAGTTTAATTTTGTAAAAAATACACAAGAACCGAAATGAAGTTTATAAATTATAATACAAACAAAAACATAAATGAAACTATAAGATGAACGAAATTTGGAATCCGAAATTTTATACTTGTAACAATCCACATCATATGAAACGAAATAATTAGATGAAAAGAACACCCATATTTTATGACTAAAAAAACATAATACGAAAATAAAATATTCAGATAAAAAGAATATCCGTAAAGTAATATTTTTTATTTACGGGATACACAGTTTACGAGATACGCTCATGTATAATATCTTTAAATTTTAAATATCTGGAAAAAAATAAAAAAAGAGTAACTTTTTTTTTTTATTGTAATCGGAATTTAGTTAGTAGAATCGTAATTTAGATTTAGTTATTGGAATCGGAATTTAACTTTAAATATCTTTTAAACAAACCTAGATTTAGCTTAATTATTCATAAGATTTAATTCGAAACTTCTGCCACTCAATAAATTATTTTGTTTGTTTTTTATTAATATCCCGATTTTTTTAAATCTTAATTATTTGTGCCCGAAGATAGAAAAGATTTTTACCAGTTGTTTTATAAAATTTATTTACTATAATAAAAAAATATTTTGTGGTTTAATTTGTTATTTAGAATAATATTTTATTCGAAAAGATTTTGGGGCACCACGTCAACATTACTGACGTCTGTTTTAGTAGAGTATAAAGATTTAATATATTGTGATTATTTAAACGGAACCTCAAAATTTTATTTAAAAAAAAAAGAATCGGAAACGAAATGTTACTAAATATTAAAATGGAAATTTAAAGTTTAATTTTGTAAAAAATACACAAGAACCTAAATGAAGTTTAAAATACAAACAAAAACATAAATGAAACTATAAGATGAACGAAATTTGGAATATGAAATTTTATTCTTGTAACAATCCACATCATATGAAACGAAATAATTAGATGAAAAGAATACCCATATTTTATGACTAAAAAAACATAATACGAAAATAAAATATATAGATAAAAAAGAATGCCCGTAAAGAAATATTTTTTATTTACGGGATACGCAACTTACGAGATACGCTCATGTATAATATCTTTAAATTATAAATATCTAGAAAAAAAATAAAAAAAGAGTAACTTTATGTTATTGTAATCGGAATTTAGTTAGTAGAATCGTAATATAAATTTAGTTATTGTAATCGGAATTTATCTTTAAATTTCTTTTAAACAAATCTAGATGTAGCTTAATTATTCATAAGATTTAATTCGAAACTTCAGTCACTCAATAAATTATTGGGCAAATTAGGTAACTAGGCTCTTTTAAAAAACCTTGAAGTAACTAGGCTTTTATCAGATTTCTCTTTAGAAAGTGTACCCCTTCTACGAGTTTTTACTGTGAACCCTACCTTCAATCTCGTAGCCCTCACTTCCTCCCTCCGTCATCCTTCGTTCCACCCTCACCCCTCTTCGCTTCACTTTCTACCTACCTCTGTTGTTCCCCTCGTCGCAACCACCGGCAAGATCACTGCCACCTTCTAACAGAAGGTTATGGCAACCGATAGAAGCTCGCTGAAGAGGAAGCCCCTTGCAGACTGTACCAACACTATTCCCGGCCGTGAAGCCACAGTTCGCCGGAAATTGTCTTTGAGATCTGCTGTCACAACTCTTCCGCCGACAAGTTTTTCCGAGAACAACTATGAGGCTCCTACTGGTTCGCTTAAATCCAACACCAACACTGGCTCTAACCATACCCCAATCATCACAACCGCTGATTCTACTCTCTTGATTGCTTATCGTAAATCCTCTTTCCTGTTCTTGGTTCTTTGTTATGAGTAATTGTTGCTGGATAGTGTTTTCTCTATTTCTCCTTGAAACCCTAATTTATTTGTCTGTTGATTTTGAATATTATTCTATCAATTTTTGTTTTGAAACCTGCTTTTATCTAGAATTCCACTTTCAGTTGCTGTTGCTTCTCTTTCCAGTCTGCTAAATTTCTACTCCTCAGGAAACCAATGCCTGTATCTGAAGTTGTCGTTCTCAGAACCCTTATCACTATCCTTCTTGAAGAGCCTGGTAATGAGCTGGAAATTCTCAAGTTCATGAAAAAAGTTCAAGCTCGAGCAATTGAGGTTGGACCTGATAATTGCTTTGGGAAGGGGGAAACTAGAAGAAGGGAGAGCAATTGGATTGCACTCAATTCATGGAATTTAGGAACAAAAGCTGGAACAACGAAAAATTATCAATTATGTGCCGAATTCATGAGGCTGGCATTCGAATTTTATCCTGATAGGATTGATGAAGATGTCGATGAAAACAACATTATGGTTTGCAAGGCGATCATATTAACAGTTTCCGCCATGATAGCAGATGAAAACCAGAAGAATGTTCCGTTGCAGGAAGCAGAAGTTAAACACGCCATTGAATTGCTAGACAGGGCAGGAAAGGTAGGAATTCGTATTCAAAATCTTCAAATATTGTAAGTTTGTAAGAGAAAGGCCAATTAGTTTATTTCTTTAAACCATTTGCAGATACTTTCATCAACGTCAAGTGGGAACAAACTAACTGATGGCCAAGACAATACAATTGGACCCGACCTCCATTTCATATACACACTGAACTGCTATGAGTTATACGGAAGGCTTAAGGACTCCAGCATCTCAAAACCTAATAGTAAAGAATTTCGTCAACTCAAAGTCATGCAATCCAACACACCTTCTCCACATAGGCGTCACAGCATCACAAGGCCCGTGCTTCAATCTGGAAGTAGCTACATTTACTCTAACCTCTTGCCTTTGAGCCTTTCTCTCTTCTCCTGCACCCGACTACCAAAATGTCGGTCTCGCCATCAGGAAACTGATCATCGTTGCAGGATTATACAAGTGCGAAACAGATGATGAAACCGTTTATAATCTCTATAAACAAGCTTATAGAATCATGGTGGGGTTGAAAGAGGGTGAGTTTCCTGGTGATGAAGCTAAGTGGCTTGCTATAACAGCTTGGAACCGAGCTTCTTGTCCTTTGAGACTTGGGCATACTGAGGCTGCAAAGAAGTGGATGGCATTGACATTGGATTTAGCCATGAATGTACCTGGGATGGAATCTTACAAGTCAACAATGGAAGAGTTTATCGGTGAGTTTGAGAAGAAATCTCAAATGCAGTAAATGTGTCCAGGTTAGTGTTACTTGAATTGCATAAGGGGGTTACTGTGTACATTATGCAGTAGTTACCATCTTGCTTGATTCCACTATTCTAGCTGATAATATTTAGGAAAGGACTTTGTAGCCTTAATAAAATAGTACAGATTATTTGGCTTCATTTCTTCACCTTTTAAGGACCGGAAAGGGTATGTAATTTTATGGTATGAAACTTCTGGTATGAAATTTCTGGTATGAATCTGGTATTTAAATTATGGTATGAAAAATTATGGTATGAAAAATTATGGTATGAAATTTCTGGTATGAAATTTCTGTTACGAACTTTTCGTATGATAATTTCTGGTATGAAATTTCTGGTATGAAATTTCTGGTATGAATCTGGTATTTAAATTATGGTATGAAAAATTATGGTATGAAAAATTATGGTATGAAATTTCTGGTATGAAATTTCTGGTACGAACTTTTCGTATGATAATTTCTGGTATGAAATTTCTGGTGTGAAATTTATGGTATGAAATTTCTGGTATGAAATTTCTGGTATGAAATTT
>BSUD01000290.1:134176-151992 GCA_033239045.1 Fagopyrum esculentum
TAAATTATTTTGTTTTTTTTTATTAATATCCTGATTTTTTTAAATCTTAATTATTTGTGCCTGAAAATAGGAACAACTTTTATCGATTTGTTTTATAAAATTTATATATTATAATAAAAAAGATTTTGTGATTTAATTTATTATTTATAAAAAAAAATTTTGGACACCACGTCAGCATTATTGACGTCAATTTTGGTTGAATATAAAGATGGTGTGAAACTAAAAAAAGGAACTGAATTGGTAAATAAAAAAATTTATCGCATAGCTGTTGTTTACGACATAATAAAGATAAATCAATAGAATTTGTTCCTTGTAAGAAACATTGCACTTTGTATGACATATATCGGGTAAAGGAATAATCATAATTAGTGCATGATCAAATTAAGGGAGATTATGCAAAATTAGTGTCTTGATTCTTAAGAATCAAATCAAAAGTTGACGTATTTTTCTTTCCTTTTAAATAAATACAAGTATCTTTCGTGGGTAAACTTTGCTTTCTTTTCAAACCTACTTTCGATTGAATAGCTTTACAACTCTTTTGCCTCTCTTCTAGATTGATCAAGCCCTGTGGTCTACACCCCAATTCCCCAAAATTTCCCCAGACCAGAAGAATCTTCTTTCCATTAGAAGCAGAGAGCCGCCATAAAAGGTAAAACAAAACCCATCAGCTCCTCCAAATCAGATTATTCTTCAATTTTCTATGATTCTGCTTGAAATTGGATCGCCTTGTTTTGATTTTCTTTACTGAATTATCCTGTTAACGGGCGATCTTTTGTAATTAGGTTTTAGGTGTGTTCTTCGGTACTGAGGTAATCCAATCTTCGGTCTGATTACCGTATTGGTGAACCGGTGGTTTTAACGGACTTGAAATTGAAGATCTGTGTACAAACTGAATTTGGGGTTTCGATATCTTAGTAGGCAATTTCACTTCCATTCAGCTTCTACTGAACAAGATTCCTCGGAAAACATGGCAAATCAATCACAAAACAACGACGAACCTAGCCTCTGTGCGAACAATTGCGGGTTTTTCGGTAACCCGGCAACGAATAATCTCTGTTCAAAATGCTACAACAATTTCGTCATGAAGCAAGCCAAGGAACTGGAGAAATCTATGGCTTCAATGGATTCCAAGGTAGATGAACCAATCAATCAAACAAGTGAGAAAACAGAAGTAGTAGAAGGGATTGAGATTCAGGCGGACAAAAATGCAGTTGAGATTAGTAGTGGTGACGCAGGTCCTAAAAGGTGCAGCTTCTGCAAGAAACGGGTCGGGTTAACCGGGTTCAAGTGTCGTTGCGGGCAAACCTTTTGCTCGTTGCATCGATACTCCGACAAGCATGGGTGCGTGTTCGATTACAAGGCTGCTGGGCAAGATGCGATCACGAGAGCTAACCCTGTTGTGAAAGCCGATAAGGTTGATAGGATATGAAGATTTATGGGTTTCATCACGATTGCCTTAGGCTGTGATTGTGTAATATGGTTTATACATAAATATATTGGTTGCAGTAGCTATACTGAGACTCCAGTTTCGTTAATGATGTGCTGGTTTAGTTATATAAATGAATGTTGAATACAAATATATGGTTGAGTTGTGTTAGAGTGGATGTTGTTCGTATTTCTTGTTGTCCTTCTCGATGATTTACATTGGTTTGTTGACGTGATCATATCCGACTTCACGTTGGATTCTTGTGTTTTTTTACGAAGTCTAATAACGTGTTTCAAATAAATCAATAGCGTTGTTGAAACACTCGAGCCCAACAACAATTTTTTTTCGCATCTTCCATAATGATGCTTTAAGTTGAACTACATTTAAGAGGTAGATTAACTTAACCGTTTCCAATCACATGAAAAACTTTGAGTCGGAGTTGGGTTGGTTTTCGATTAGGGCTAGAAATTAACCAAATAACGTGTGAAGATCAACCTATCTGACTTGCTCTTGAACTCTTAAGCCTCAACTTCCACACACTATGAAGCAGATGCATATCCCATTCGTCCACCTTACGTGCATATGCCGAGGTGACCGTATAGTTCGTTGAATCTTTGTAGCTGATCCCGTCCATAATACCCTGCTCACTCCAAATCGCTATTGTAACAATGTACATGAGAGTGCTTGAATGAAGGAGGCAAAGTAGCCTCTCCCAACGACACCCCCTTTCATGGTTCTAATATGATCTAACTGCCAAATTTCTCTCATCTTTTAGGGCCATACCCATGGTAACCTCAATGAGAGGGTATTCACTCATCCATTGGTCCAATCAAAACCTATCAAATCACCATCCCCAACAACCCACTTAGTCCCATCAAAGATAATCTCTATTCTTCCATATAACCAACGAAGAATAGTGGAGCATGAGGTTCTGACTCCTGAGGGATATAGTAGGCCTTCAACATCGATACCAAAAGGCACCATCCTCGCACACAAACCGCCAAGCCAATTCACTCAGCGGGACTAGATTGTTTTTTCCCTCTCAAAGAGTGGATATTTAACCCTCGTACAATCATATCTTCCTTGACAAGCATACCCGACACTAGCTGACCAGGCTGGTTTCAACAATGTGTATGTGCTTAATTGCGTTCAGCAAGACCATTGTGCTCGGAAGTCTGAGGTGGTGAGGTGAGATGTGAAATCTCATGTTCACTCAAGAAGGGTCGAAGAACCACAAATTCTCCACCATTGTCTGAGTACAAGATCTTGATTTTGTGTCAAAAATAGTTTTCAACTAATGCCTTGAAACGTATGAAAGTGTTCTTTGTTTTGGATTTTAGCTTCAAAGGATAAAGCCATGTGTACCTAGTGAAGTGATCTACAAAGAGAACATAGTACTTGTACCCATCGAAAAGACAAAAGAGAAGAACTTTAAACATCATTGTAAACAACTTCAAGTGGATGTGTTGACACAATGGTTAATTTATGGAATGGAAGTTTATGAAATTTATTCAAATGACATGGAACACAATTTTGTTGACGGAAGAACTACATCCAAGATTAGCATGCTTATTAAGATAGCTAAAAACTTCAGTGGAGGGATGGCCGAGCTTATGATGCATGGTTGTCGAGTTGAGTGTGACAGCCATGTGAACTGTAGGACTATGGTTTTGCTAAACATAGACTCCATTAACAAACGGACCTTTTTAAGAATTGTGTGGTTGTTGTGAAGGTCCTGCATAAAGAAACCATCAGCATTAAACGTTATTGAGTAGTGTGAATCGTTAGTGAGTTTGGAAACAAATACTATGTTCTTTGTCATGTTGGGTACACATAGAACATTGGATAGAGGAACATTTGAACTCAGAAGTTTAGAGGAGCCGGCATGTGTTATTGGAAGAGCCTTACCATTGCAAACGATCATCTTATCTTCTCCTTGATATGGGTAGTGTAGGGCAAGATTGTTGAGGTTGTTAGTGATATGGTGGGAGGCACCACTATCAACTAACCAAGGTAAGGTGGAGTGGTTTGTGGTAGCAACATTGGTTTGATGTGTTGGCTGGAAGGGAAACCGTGCTGATGAAGGAACTTCGATAGTTGGGTGGAGAGATTTGTAGACCCGACACTGAGCCAACACATGACCAATTTGGCCACACCATTGGCAGCGGCCTTTGAAGGGTTTAGGTGTAGACGTGGTGGACTGTTGGTTTGTAAAGGATGGTTGCTGGTAGTTAGGGTTAGGTTGGCGTGGGTTTGTGTTATAGGGTGGAGTGGCTTGTGGATTTGCAGTAGAGAATGACTTACTTGCATTCTTCAATAACCTCGTATGAGCATTGAATGCCGTCATGACACCACCGGCTTTCTTGTGATTATGCTTCAAGGAGAGCTCATGATTAATGAGTTTCTCATGAAGCTCTTCAAATGCAATAGAAGTCTCTCTTGCATTGATTGCATGAACAACTGGAAGATATGGTTCGTCGAGGCCCTTGAGTACATAGTCAGTGAGGTCCTCAGAAGAGACTGGAGAATCTAATGAGGCAAGTAAATTTTTTGCCTTTCGTATGCTTTGCATGTATGTAGAGATAGAGTCGCTGCCTTTCATCATGGTGCGTAAACTCTCTTTCACCTGCTTGATATGTTCCCTGGAAGGGTTGCCGTACGTGAGTCTGAGGGCTTCCCAAACTTCGTGGAATGTCTTGGCATTTGTGACGAAGCTTGCAACATCATTTGATAGTGTTCCCAGTAGGGATCCATAGATGAGTCTATCTTGGCGTAGATAGGTTTTGTAGGCCGAATTTGATGTGAATGTGTTTGGTAATGTTTTGTTTGCGAATGCAATTGTGCCAAGAAGATACTCATCTAGATCGTATCCCTTGAGTGTAGCAAGAATTGATGACTTCCAAACTACGTAGTTTATTGGAGTAAGTTTTACAATATTGTTCAGAATGACAATTGTAAATGGCTTTGTGGGTTCATGTGGGTTTGGTAAGGTGCTTGGGTAATCTGCCATGATTCGTAGGATCGAATCAGTTTGATACCATGTAAGCAGTTGAATGAAAGGGTTGATCTTATTCACGTAGGAGATGGATATATATAGATACATATATGAGGATCTTGATAGAAGATCTTTTGGCTAACAACCTAATATATCTCTAAATGATACTAACAAGGATATAGAGAATATTATGGTTAACACCACCAATACATATGTTCAATCAAGGTGGTTGTTCGGTAAATGAGTTGATTGGTTAGTGAACGGGTTGCAGAGATGTTCAGGAATAATTCATTACTTGTCTCATCTATTTCATGAATAAATTATTACATATTTTAGTGATCTAAGCACATGCTTGTGCTTCCAGTTTTACATATGGGTCATATATGGACTAGCTATATATTCACCTATGGGCCTTCTACTCTAGTATCCCCCTCAATCCCAAGTGTGTGAGACGTAATTGAAGGCATATTGAAGGAAACCAATGAGAGGTTACAACCTTGATGATAATGTCAGTAATCTATTCCTTGGATGAAACGAAAGCAACGAGCAACGACTTGCCTTGTACTTTTTGATGGACGAAGTGATAATCAAGAGAAGATGTTTGATGCAATGATGCATTACCGGATATGCTGCCAAGTAAGTTGCTTCAAGGTTGTCACACTACAAGGTTGGGGGTTCTGCTAGGGTGATGTGTCATTCATCAAGAACATACTACAACTAGAGTATCTAAGAGGTAGCATGAGCAATGACTTTGTATTCTCCCTCGGTAGATGAGGAATCTAGGGTGTCCCGTCTTTTTTTAAGTCGATGAGATGATGTTATGACCAAGGTAGACACAATATGCTCTTGTGGAGCGAGGGTCACTACCACAAGCAACATTAGAGAACGCCTAGATGTAGAAGATATATGAAACTGAAAGGAAGTAGTGGAATTTAAATATGAGGACGCGCTTAGCATATTATTAGTGAGCTTAGGAGGGAGTATTCATCAATTGAGAAAATTTATCAATTACGAATATTTGGCCTTGTAAAGGCAAGATATTGAAGACTACCAATGATGCTTCTATAAATTTTTGGAGTTATCCATTTTGACTTTGGCTACTAGATCAAGTATGTAACGAGTATAAGAAAGATAAAATCCATCAGAAGTGCGTTTTATTTTTAATGTCAAGGAAGTAGTTCACTAAGCCAAGATCTTTAACTGGAAATTTTGAGGACAAAGTTATGGTAAATTGAGTGACAGGTTAGGGGAGGATGCAATGACTAGGAGGTCATCGACGTACACAAGAATGCACACAAGCTCAAAATTTATTTTGAACCAAAACACGGATATACCATATTTGGAAGAAGAGAAACCCATAGAAATTAGTGTATCACTTAGTTTGGAAACCAAGCTCTAGAATATTGTTTTAAGCCATAAAGGGATTTTCTCAATTTTAACACATGATTTGAAAATTTTGGATGAGCAAACCAGGGTTGTTGGATATATACCTCTTTTGTCAAGTCACCATATAAGAAGACATTTTGAATGTCGAGTTGCCGAACTGTCCAGTTGTTCACCACCACCAGAGAAAGAAAGAGATGGATGGTAGAGGGCTTTGCAACCGGACTAAACGTTTCGTGATAGCCATGAAGTTGATGGTAGCTTTTGGCTACTAGACGAGCCTTTAGACGTTTAATGCTCCCATTGGAATATCGTTTGTTTTAAAGACCCACTTGACACCAAGTGTGCTTTGTGAAGAAGATAGAGGGACAAGATACCATGTGTTTGTTGAAATAAAGAACATGAATTTCTTGTTCCATGGTGAGACGTTAATCAAGAAATTTTGAAGTAAAGGGTGAAATTGTGCGGTTCTTCTAGGATGTTTGTGGTTGTAGAAAAAGATGGGTGAGACCGTGGAATGGTAACATCTTACCTGATTAAAGGTCGAAGATATGGTAGGAACCTCGTGTTTAAATTTGGTTAAGATGTGGTGACCGTAGTGAGGTACGAGGAGATGAACTAGAGAAGGTAACAAATGTAAGGGTTTGACCGCTGGGGTGTGGAGAACCTAGATTGATTAAGTTTGTGGGTTGTGGGAACTTTCAATCCATTAGCAAGACATATTGAGTTGGGCTTTGAGAGGTGGATGGGTTGATTGGGATTTGGGCTTCATCAGAAAAATGTTGATAAAAGGGATAGTGGTTAGTGAATTAGGCTTAATGGTATGCTCATAATAAAAGGGAAAAGTGGTATTATGGAAGAGGACATCCCTTGAGATGTAAAATTTTTCATTCACCTAATCAAAACACATATATCCTTGATAGTTAGGTGAATAACCCATGATGATGACTGGGCTTGATCGAAAATTGAGTTTGTGATGATTGTAGAGGCGAAGGTTAGAAAAGGCGATACACCTTAACACTTTAAAAAATTTAAAATTCGGGGGCTGGTTAAATACCAATTCAAATAGTGGTTTGTGATGAAGGAGAGATTTAGGGAGACGGTTGAGAATATATGTAGATGTTTCATATGCAAAATCCCAAAACCGTTAGAGAAATGCTATAGCAAGGTTAAGCCCATGTTTACAATACGACGGTGTCACGATTCAACCAATCCATTTTGTTATTGGAAGTGGGGACAAGTTAACTGATGGTCGATGCCTAAGCTTTGAAAGAGTTGGGTAAGGGGTTTAAACTCGGAACCACCATTCGTTTAATCGAAAATAATGCTTTTAGACAATCGATGGGTAACAAGTTTAAAAAAGTTTGTAATAATAGGGGTGACCGGACATTTAGTTGGAATAGGGAAAAGCCAAATGAACTTCGAGAAATCATCCACTATATATAAATACTGCTGACCTTTGTAACACATGGTATTATCCAGTCCCCAAACATCCATGAACAAAAGAGATAACACTCTTCCACTTTTTGAAGGGCTAGGACGGTGAAAGAGTGTTTGACTTAGGCCCATGAGTACGATACACAAGTTTTTAGTGGGTTATGGAGTGAGTTGCAAAGTGGGTATGTGAAAGAAGTGAGAACAAAATTGATTGTGGGCCAAGAGGCGTGCCATAATCTAGAGTGTAGAAGCCTCTTTCTTGGTTAATGGTGAAGTAAAGTTGTGGCAACAGAGACGAAAGAACAGGGACATTCGGCAACACATCCAGTCCATTCTTAACGGGTCGTTGAAGAAGAATTAAGTCGATGGGTCTTGGAATCCTTCACAAGAAAATATTGTGAGTGAAATTCAAATAAATAGAGTTATCTGAACAAAAACAATGAAGAAACAAGATATTCTTTGTGAGAAGAGGTGTATGGAGAATAGTGGAACCTTGATGTTGAATTGGGATGGTGCTACCATCACCAAGCGACACTTGGTTTGTCCTTTGATAGGGGTAGTGATCAATCCTTACATTGGACAAGTTTGGAGTGTAGTGGTATGATGCAGCTATATTAGGGAACCAAGACGTGGTGGTGGCATTTGCTTGGAAGGAAGGTGGTGGATCAGCGTGGTAGGCATGGTCAAACCTATGCCAATAGGAAAAAGTAGTGTGTCCTAGCTTGGAGCATACTTGACAAGTGGGGCGTGTGTCTATAGAGCTTGTGAACATCTTATAGGAATTTGGATTAGGACTTCTTCCTCTACCACGAGCACAACCAATATGGTTTAAGTTGGAGTTTCTACTATTGAAGCCACGACCTTGTGTATGTTTGGGTATAATTGGCTTTGGGATGGGTAGTGGTTCCGTTGACAGAAGGTAAGAGAGGGGTAGGAAGTAGAGCAGTGTGTTGCCAAACAATGCGAAACTCATGGACAAGTAAATGAGACAATATCTGGGTAGGTGAAAGAAGGGTGAGTTGAGTCAAAAGACTCGTGACTATGAGTCATAGTTGGGGCCTAAGCCAACAAAAAGAATGCTTATGAACTCTGTATTGGAAAGGACTTGACCAATAGTGGTGAGGGATGACATTGGGTTTTTGGCCTTGTTGAAGTAGTCGGTGATGGAGGAGTCTCCCTTTTCATGGACACGAGTTGGAGCCTGGTTTGAACAATCTGGGAACTGGAAGCTGCAACGAAGAGGGAGTGAAGTTGCTCCCAAACCTCATCAAAGGTAGTGTAGTCTAGCACCTGAACAAGAATGGGTTTAATAAGGGAACAAGTAGGTAAAATAAGGGCTCTCCAGAGAAGGAAGTTTTCAGAAGTGAGTTTTACAGTGATGGAGGAGATGAGAGATAGGGAGAAATTTTAGGAAAGACGAGTTTATGCCATGGAAGGCTTGTGTGTGTTTTTGTCAGAGTTGTTCTTGTGGTGGCGTTTCCCTTTAAGACTTTGATATCATAGTGGACGGTTTGGAAAGATGTTTAGGAATCATTCATTTTCTTGTCTCATCTATTTCATGAACATAGATTACATATTTAGGCCCCGTTTGATTATAGCTCCGGAAACGGAATGGAAATGAATCTAGTTCATGTATGTACCCCTTGTTCATAATTTTTTTTGGAATCATTTCTTGTGGTTTCATGCAAAATGCAGTGGATTCTCTTATTTTGTTTCCCTATAGGGTATCAAAACTAATGAAATTGTACTCCAATTACTTCAAACCATAAGGAATGATTCCAAAAAAATTCATGAAAAAGGGTTTACGTATGGACTATATTCGTTTTCTTTTCGTTTTTGTTTTCAGTGTTAAAACCAAACGGGCCCTTATAGTGATGTAGGCACATGTATGTGCGGGCGTGTTTACATATGTGTATGGGCTAGCCATATATTCACCTATGAGCCTTCTATTTTAACAGGGGTCGAAGGATGATCAAATTTATGAAAATTTTCCAACCTTTATCAGATTTGAATTATCGAAATAAAGGAGAATGAAAAGAGATTTACAATTGTACATTTGTACCGGTGAACACCCGAACGGACCCTAATCACAGGTGTTTTGAGGGAGGATGACCGTCGATATAGGGTCCGTTTGGTGAACATAGTAGATCATTTGAAAGATTAAAATTTTACAATAATCCACTATAATCTCGATAATCCATGTTGAAGTGGATGGAAAAAATGGTCAGAATAATCTCCTAAAATAATCTCCCGAGGTTATAATCTCAATAATCTCGATAATCCCTGTCTTACCGAACGCACCCATGACCTATCTAGAGTAGGTCAGTAGGTGGAATGAACGGCAACAAGTCCCTACCCGCAAATCTAAGCATTTTGCCTCTTTAATATAAAATTTTAAGAACTTGACGCCATTAGACAAATTTCATTATTTATCAATTTTAATAATCTCTCCAACCCAAGAGCTTATTTTTAATCTTAACCCTATCAATAGGGATTTACAGCCAATGCTTTTGAAAACATGTTGGCTATTTGGCCTCCCAAATTGGGATAGCTTAACTTAACTTTAAATAGCTGTCCACTCATTCTGGATCCAGTTAAAGACTTGTTCTTTACCTAATTAACTACCAAGCCAGTTTGTATTTTCTTCTTACATCCCTCAAAAATAGCAAAATCCAGCCCTTCTTAAGTAGCCCATTCCTTCTTTCTCCCAAACAAAATTCATTTCAATTTTCAACTTTATTCCCAAAAAAAACCAAAAAAAAAAAACCCTTCAAAACTTAAAAATCAAAAATACATAAACTCGTACGTTTTCCTTCTTCTCTCCCTTGATAGATTGATCCATACAATTGTCCTTTTCTAGTTCTATTTTTTGACCAAAAAAAAACAAAAACCTTTGTTTGTCATCCTCAGCTCGTCGCCTTACTATAGTGAACCCTCCTCGCTCGCTCTCGATCACTCATATAAATTCATTTGGAGTACCATACCTTCGATTCTACACCGAGCCCATGGGTCAGGTCACGGTGGGCCTATTGTCGGCCCTTGCAATGGTGGTAGTGGCGGCGGTGGTGGTAGAAGGTAAGAGTAGTATTGGGGTGAATTGGGGAATCATAGCTTCCCAACCATTGCCGGCAGATATTGTTGTGCAACTGCTCAAGGATAATCAGATCAACAAGGTGAAGTTGTTTGATTCGGATGAAGCAACGGTCAAATCTTTGGCAAAATCGGATATTGAGGTGATGATCGCAGTACCAAATGATCAGCTCTATCGGTTTCAAGATTATAGCTCGGCCCAGAAATGGGTTAAGGAAAATGTTACAAAACCAGTAGACAAAGGTGTTGATATAAGGTACACATAACACATGCATCTATTACTTACGAGTTATCAGTGTCATTAGGGTTTCACATATTCAGACCCGATCGGAAAATCCGGTCCAAGCTGCCCGGTCCGATTCGAACTGTTTGTACAGACTTAAGTTTGCTATCGATGAGTTCTAAGAATGATGATTTGACAGGTACGTGGCGGTGGGGAACGAACCCTTCTTAACAAGCTACAATGGCACATACAATACCCTAACCCTACCCGCCATGCAAAACATCCAAAAAGCCCTAGAGGATGCCGACCACCCGAACATCAAAACAACCGTCCCCTTGAACTCCGACGTCTACCAAGGCTCGTCGGACTCCCCGTCAGGAGGCGACTTCCGATCCGACATCAAATCTCTCATGGTCCAGATCGTCAACTTTCTCCACAAAACCAACTCCATCTTCTTGGTCAACATTTACCCTTACATTAGTCTATACCAAAACCCTAATTTCCCTTCGGCTTTCGCCTTTTTCGACGGAGGAGGCCGGACGATCAACGATAATGGAAAGAACTACCAAAACGTTTTCGATGCGAATTTTGACACGCTCGTTTGGGCGTTGAAGAAGCACGGGAGAGGGGATTTGAAGATCGTTGTGGGTGAAGTCGGATGGCCAACGGATGGAGAAAAGAATGCTAATGTGCAAAATGCAAAGAAGTTTTACAATGGGTTAATGAAGAAACTTGACACAAATGAAGGAACTCCGATGAGACCCGGCCCCCTTGACGTTTACTTGTTTGGTTTATTGGATGAGAATATGAAGAGTGTTGCACCTGGACCGTTTGAGCGACATTGGGGGATTTTTACCTATGATGGCCTGCCTAAGTTCCAATTCAACCTCAATAAAAAGGTACGTAATTCACAATAATATGTAAGCCCAGTTTTAACTTAAAAAACGGAAATAGAATTGAATCTAATTCATAGGTGTACTTTACTTATTTTGAAATCCTGATGGTCTCATTCAAAATGCATTTGAATGATTCCAAAAAGTTTCATAAAAAAAATCTGTATATGGATTAGATTTATTTTCATTATGTTCCGTTTTCGAAATTTAAAACAAACGGGTGTATCTTGAACTCGTGCACAACTGACACTTTCGTTGATGGTAATGTTTCAGAACAAAAAACTAATAGCTGCGAAAGGTGTAGACTACTTGGAAAGTCAATGGTGCGTATTGGATTGGGATGCGCAGGACTTGAGTACCATTTCGGGTTCGATGGATTGGGTATGCGCGCGAGCCGACTGCTCGCCATTGCTCAAAGGAGCATCGTGCGCCAGCCTACAAAAGTCACAAGCAGTCTCCTACGCTTTCAACATGTATTTTCAGATGAACGGGCAAGACATGGGACAATGTGACTTCAAGGGCCTTGGAAGGATCACTAACAAAAACTACTCTACTCCGCTTTGCCGCTATCCTATTCAGATCGATAGCGGGACGAGCTCTCTTATTGCGAGGGTTTTTACGATATTGCCACTCACGTTGCTTTTGCTTTCGATTTTGTTATAAGATTTAACATTATATATGTATGGGAGTTGGAAGATCGAGTTCCAGCTAATGTTTGGTCATCGTTATTAACGCTGTTGTAGCTTCTTTACAAAATAATTAGAGTCAGAAGAATGTCATTTCATCTTTGTTGTAGGAGGGTACATCGAGTCTTTGTCCTCCCGCATTTAAATATGCAAAATTAACGAAAATTAAGAAAATAAACCCTAAAGTACACAAAACGTTCACCCACCCTTATAAATTTGTCAACTAACTAGCATAGTAGGATAATATGATTATAAATTCATAATATTTGTCCCTCTTTCATAAATTATTGAAATGTAAGGGTGTTCTAGCTTACTTTAGGGCTTAAAATAAAGTTCTTACAATGTAATAACCGAAGCTAGAACAGCTTCGGTTGACATGAATTCTGTATTATTATCTTAATGTAATAATACTATATTTCCTAGTAGCCAAGCTCCGTGAATTGCCAAGAAAATGAAATCTCAAAGAGAAGAATGTTTTTTATCTCGTACATCTATCTTACAATGCAATCTTGATCCTTCAGGTAAACCTAGCGGAGCATCAGAACATGAACAATTATCAACTGAATACAGTTCCCACTCCTTAATACCACACTTATCCAACGCCATAGACAATCTTGCTCGTTCTTTCTGATCCGGGTACCGTCCATCAGGGCTCACAAGAACCGCACCAGTGTAAGATTGCCCTGCAACACGGGCAGCACCGTGATAATGAAACAGTGCCCAGCTTAAATCATCTGCACCATCCACAATAGTCCAAAACTCATTCGAAACAACCCCATTGTCCAAGACACTGAAGTAAAATGTGCCTGGTACTTTGCCTCTTTTCACTCGGTATCTTCGTCGTCTCCATACGGTCCTCCCATCCAAAGTCTTGACCTGAAAAACTGGCTCATACCAGAATGACCCTCTAGCCTTTCCTCTATAGAATAGCTGATACTGACAAGGAAACTGATCGTATGCAGGGTTTTGCCCTGCAACAACGCGCCAACTCCAATCAAGATCTCCTAACCAACCAATGAAAATATCTTCAGCCGCTTCATGGCATAGCTCAGTTCCTTGAAATGCCTCCATAGGCGGTACACGAGGCTTTTCAGGGATAGCTGCATCTAACTCTAAGCAATTGTTCTTTTGTAGAACACAGAGTGAGAATGCTTCTAGTGTAGGGCTCTCGTACGAAGCAATACACCGATAGTTGCACACTTGATCAACAGGACTACACTTGTTCAAGCATTGAAGTGCTTTCCTGCAGTTGGGATCAAGTAAGCAATTGAGAATCTGAGGGCCACAGTTCCTTACCATGCAGCTCAATGTAGAGAAACCCTTTGCTCGCAGGTTTTTCAGACTTGAAACTGGCCTTATGTAAGCATTGATTATAACCAGGATGCAGAACCTAATGTCATCTGAATTCTGCCGTTGCCATGCTTCTGTTATAGTTCCAACTAGCTCCTTTTCTTCCTTTGCTTTTTCTGATTGAGTCAACTCACCAAAGAAGTTCCCCTTGGCTTCATTTCTTTCAATTGATCCACCTAATTTGTTCATCAAGCCAGAAGATGAGCTAAAACATAAGATGTTTGGGATATATTTATAGTGGTTTTGGATCCAGCTCACGGATTCTTGACTCGTAACAGCAACAACCAGCAAAATATCTATATTTTGAAGCTCCTTTTCGAGATATTCAACTTGTTTGTCCGTGAATACCAACATCTCGAATCCATCGTCAACCCATTTCAGCTTCTTTGCCTGCAACAGAAGAAGCATAGCTGCTCAATAGCCAGCGGGGTGAACCTTATCAAAATGAAGCATCATAATGAGTGAGGAAGATCAGAGAGTAAATTATATCCCGGAATTTCAAAAAAGAAGAATTCAAATTCTTCACTAGGCATCCCTATCTTTTTCATTCAGAAGCGAAAAGAAGCTATTCACAGCCAAAAAGCCTCTTTTTCCACTCCCAGATTTTTTATACTAACCAAAGCCGGACTCCACTCCACATTGAGCAAATATGCATTTCATTCTTGCAAAATGTTTTCCAATAACAGTTAACCAAAACACTCAATTGCCTCAAAATTTAAATTAGAGCTGTCACTTACAGTATGAAGCATAACCTCCTCCCATGGAGCTCCTTTCAGAGGACTGATACTACCTTCTCCCACTAACGCCACAATTCTAACCAGCCGCTCAGGTTCCTTCGCAGTCTGCAATACATCGAAACGTGAATCCGAAACCACCGAAACAATCCCCCTTTGCTTAGCATAACGGGACTTTTTGTGCACACCGCGAGAAAGAAAATCAGGTTGAACAGTTTCCCGGCAAATCGGAACCAAAAAAGAAACAAATTTGGGGGAAGGAATACTGTGGCTCTGAACAGAGCCGGTAATTTTGGTGTAGAGATTAATGGAGGAAAGGGAGGTTTCGAGAGCCATTGGGGTTTTCGCCAATGAGCGGGAGACTTCGAGAATACTGGGGTAGGGTTTATAAACTGAAGCGTTGGACGTGGCGCCAAGGTGTTCATCAGTTCTCAAGAATTCTAACTTATCCCATAGCTACCACTACCATCATGTCTAGTTGTCTACCGGCGCTCAACAGACCTTCACTTTCCCCAAATTTTTTTTTAACTAGACTGGTAAAAAATTAGGAATGGTCAACATACCTTCACTTTCTCAAAATTATGGCATGATAATATATTGGCTTACAAAAATGACATTTTATTATATTTTTTTTCTTTTATCCTAAAACATTCTTGTGGAAGAGAACACAAAGTTCGAGGTCGTTAGAGAATGTATTGGGGTTCGAAATTCCTAAATGAGTTAATCGGTCATCAACACAGTTGATTTTTCTAAACACATGTCTGACATGGACTTCCTCAAAAAAGCGTAGATCCAGTATCATCTTGATCTCTTAGGGACAGTTCCAAAGTCCTTGAAGTATTTTGATAACACATAAGGTATCACCCTCAATTTCAATCTTTTTAACATTTCTTATTTTAATTTCACGGCTTATTTAACTAGTGAATAATCCGGTGAAAACAATAAAAAATAAATAGTTAATAAGTTTTTATTATATAGACTAAGGGGGTGTATTCAATTAAGATTTTACAAAAAAATTTTGGAGTTTAAAAGTCTATGGTATTCAATATAGATTTTTAAAAGTTCATATAAATTTGTTGGTATTTAATTAGGATTTTAAATTTTCCATAAAATTCCTATGGTATTTAAAAGTTTCTTGATTTTAAAAGTATCCATTATTTCATTGATTTTGTAGGATTCTTTATTACTTTTATAACTACCTAAACTCCATAGAAGTCTTCTGTCTTCCCCCAACACGTAAGATTTTCACAGAATCTGTATTGACTCTATATAGAATTAAAATATACCACAGATTAAAAATCAGTCAAAATCTTTAAAAGTCTCGATTGAATACACCCCTAAGTATACCTCTGATTTTTAATTATTAAAAAAATATAATTCAACCCCAACTACAATTTATCAAATATGAATTATATAATTGGCCAAAATTGTATAATTATCCCACTTAAGTATATTCGGCAGGGAGCACACTAGTGTTTGGTCCGTTAATCGGATGTTTATTTTTATTCTTTTAACATGCTTTCTAATTTTTTTCGTGTAGACTAAGTATGTTATCTATTTTTTTTAATTGGGTATGTGAAATCGGTTAAATGAAGTTGAGTAATTGAAATTTAGGCCATTGAAGTCGGATCAATGGAATTAGGTAATCGAATTGTGTAACTGAAGTCGGGAACGTGAAGTTGGATATGTGGGTAAGGTTGAGTACTTGAAGTTGGATACGTGAGTAAATTTGAACACACAAAGTTTAGTACGTGAAGTTGGGTACATGAAGTTGGGTATGTAAATTTTTTTTAAATAATTTGGCTAAATAGACCATTTTCTTTTTCCTTTTGGTTTTCATACCCCATTTTTATCACTTTCATTAATGTAGGTAAAAGTAATTAACCCTCTATTTAAAAAAAATATGAATTTCTTATGTAAAATTAATTATTGAATTTATTTTTTTTCTTTTTTATTTTCTGGTATGAAATTCATAACGAAATTTTTCGTACTGAAATTTTTTCACACCATAAATTTTTCATAGCGGAATTTTTCTTATCAGAAATTCAAACCAGAATTTTCATGTTGAAAAATTGATTGTATGAGAAATTTCTGGTACGAGAACCAAGAAATTCAACTGCGTAAGCTATTATATATGGGCTTGTTTCTGCTCATATGAGGAGAAGATGCAAACTTGAGATTCATGCTAAAATGCCTATGCTATATTTATCATCATGTATGCTCTTTCACATGAAGTATGTGTAGAAATACACAACACAACTTTGCTGTAATAGTATAAAACCCACAGAGAGTACAGCGAGCAGATCTTGTACGAGGAAGAGTTGGATCAGAAGCTACATATATCTTGAAGGGTTTGAGTCAATTCTGCAACTTAATGTTGTATTTCATTTCTATACATGCAATTGTTGCCAGCAATCTCCTGCATCACGAGTTCATTAGATTATCGGTTATTACTGATAAGAGTTTGGAAGATGACAAAAGAGAGAGCATGGTGAAAGTGCAAGCCTCGTGATCATAGTTCCGGAAAGCATACAACAAGATCTTTTGACGTTTGTTCTCCTTCGGTACAGAATGTTGTTACTACAGTCGCTTGTACCACCCAAAGTTAGATATAAAACAAAAAGGGAGAGGAGATAAGAAAATAAGTTAAAAGAAAAAAAACAGACCATTGGGGGCAGAACTTGAATTTCCTCATCTGAGTCTACTTCTTATGTATAACCTGTTGAGACGTGTGGATATATTGTCCCACATCGACAATATGATGATAACCGAACTAGTATATAAGAGTTAGGGCTACTCCTCCTATTGCCAATTGGTTTTAGGATGGAACCCCGAAGGCTTATATGTAAGGTTCATTTACGTGCATCGGCGGGATTATAAAAAATAAAGATAATTTAATATGGTATCTTTATAAAAAATAAAGATAACTTGTTGTCAAGTGCAACTAGTCCATGATAGTTGCACTTGAGGGGGATGAGATGTGTGGATATATTGTCCCACATCGACAATATGATAATAACCAAACTAGTATATAAGAGTTAGGGCTACTCCTCCTATTGCCAATTGGTTTTAGGATGGAACCCCGAAGGCTTATACGTAAGGTTCATTTACGTGCATCCCCTCCACGTATGAGTCGAACTTCGGCGGCATGACGAAGGTTACGGAGAGAGTAGGGTTTAGGGGAATGGAGAGAGGAGACAGGAAAGAATGACTAACCCCTCCTTACACTGGCGATGGAGAAAAAAGGTCGAGAGTTGAGGAAGGGACGAAGCAAAAGAGAGTGAGAGAGCAACCTAATTTTAAACAGTAAAAAGAATAATGGTACACTTACTAAATTAAAAAATGGTAGCAGTTTAGTTACTTCAACAAAAATTGAAAAATAACTTGTTTACCAAATTCACCCATTTTTTTTTTCTAGGATTCTTAAAATAAAATAATTTAATCAACTAATTTCTCTTTAATTAATTATTATGATAGGTGCATATTTTGTAACCAGTTATAAAAAAAGGCCAATAAAATTATTTTGCTTTTCAAAAAATTAATTTTTATTCGATTCTTTTTGGGTGAGTTGGGTTACTGGGCTTTTTTTTTTTTTTTTT
>BSUD01000290.1:157241-172120 GCA_033239045.1 Fagopyrum esculentum
GGTTTTTCAGACTTGAAACTGGCCTTATGTAAGCATTGATTATAACCAGGATGCAGAACCTAATGTCATCTGAATTCTGCCGTTGCCATGCTTCTGTTATAGTTCCAACTAGCTCCTTTTCTTCCTTCGCTTTTTCTGATTGAGTCAACCCACCAAAGAAGTTCCCCTTGGCTTCATTTCTTACAATTGATCCACCTAATTTGTTCATCAAGCCAGAAGATGAGCTAAAACATAAGATGTTTGGGATATATTTATAGTGGTTTTGGATCCAGCTCACGGATTCTTGACTCGTAACAGCAACAACCAACAAAATATCTATACTTTGAAGCTCCTTTTCGAGATATTCAACTTGCTTGTCCGTGAATACCAACATCTCGAATCCATCGTCAACCCATTTCAGCCTCTTTGCCTGCAACAGAAGAAGCATAGCTGCTCAATAGCCAGCGGGGTGAATCTTACCCAAATGAAGCATCATAATGAGTGAGGAAGATCAGAGAGTAAATTATATCCCGGAATTTCAAAAAAGAAGAATTCAAATTCTTCACTAGGCATCCCTATCTTTTTCATTCAGAAGTGAAAAGAAGCTATTCACAGCCAAAAAGCCTCTTTTTCCACTCCCAGATTTTTTATACTAACCAAAGCCGGACTCCACTCCACATTGAGCAAATCTGCATTTCATCCTTGCGAAATGATTTCTAATAACAGTTAATCAAAACACTCAATTGCCCCAAAATTTAAATTAAAGCTGTCACTTACAGTGTGAAGCATAACCTCCTCCCATTGAGCTCCTTTCAGAGGACTGATACTACCTTCTCCCACCAACGCCACAATTCTAACCAGCCGCTCAGGTTCCTTCACAGTCTGCAATACATCGAAACGTGAATCCGAAACCACCGAAATAATCCCCCGTTGCTTAGCATAACGGGACTTTTTGTGCACACCGCGAGAAAGAAAATCAGGTTGAGCAGTTTCCCGGCAAATCGGAACCAAAAAAGAAACAAATTTGGGGGAAGGAATACTGTGGCTCTGAACAGAGCCGGTAATTTTGGTGTAGAGATTAATGGAGGAAAGGGAGGTTTCGAGAGCCATTGGGGTTTTCGCCAATGAGCGGGAGACTTCGAGAATACTGGGGTAGGGTTTATAAACTAAGGCGTTGGACGTGGCGCCAAGGTGTTCATCAGTTCTCAAGAGTTCTAACTTATCCCTTAGCTACCACTACCATCAAGTCTAGTTGTCTACCGGCGCTCAACAGACCTTCACTTTCCCCAATTTTTTAAGTCTTGACCCATCGAAGTAATAGTTGAGGTCTCGTGGTCCCTCGAGATAAATCCAAGTGCACAGTTCCCATTGTTAAGTCTAGATCCATCCAAATTGAGTTTGACGAAGTCTCTTTTCGGTTTTTTTCATGAGATGTTTTTTTGATTCCCTTTTGTTTGCTGCTGTGCTGAGTTTTGGTTTCTTCTCCTTCTTAGTTACCTCATTCCATGCTTTAATATGGTTTTGAATGTTAAGGTTTATGTTTTGTGACTTATTGTTGTTAAAGGTGCATTGATTTCAGATGAATCAGACGCTCCATCAAGTGAAAGGAGAATATCTGGTAGGTTAGTGGATGCAATATCAACAATTTGCAAAATATGTTTAATTTTCTAGTTTATAATGTTGTGTGAAAGAACATTTCAGGATCAGGTGTTTAACACTTTCAAACGGGTGTTGGCAAAGAGGACAATGCATTGACACTGCAACCTTTTGTTTTTCCAAATGCTCCTTAGTTGGAAGCCCGTTAATCGAAAGCTTCCATAGAAAGTTTTTTTACTTTCGGAATGATATTCATATCCCAAATCCATGCGTTGCTTTTTCCACACAATCCTCCTTGTTCATGGATCAATTTCATTGTCGATTTTGTGGAGAACCATCCTCTCTCGGATGGTGCCTAATAGAGTTTGTCCGATATTTTGGATTTTGGTATTTTGTAGTTTAGGATATTTGTGATGGTATGTGGTGGGAGGATTGATCCTAACCTTTGGAGAAGTTTATTTTGGTTCCATTTATTATTTTCGATGTAGGAGCTTACTAGTTCCTCATTGTTAATAAGATTTTGATCTTGAACTAGCCTTCTCAAAGGCAGTTCTGCAAGCCAGTTATCTTTCCAAAATTTAATGGTCTTACCGTCTCCTATATTCCAACGGAAACCCATATATTGTCATCAGGTATTATTCCCCGTTTTATAGTCCCAGATAAGAGCACCTTTTAGGTATTGTTCATTTATTATTTTAACCCATATAATGTCGGATTCAACCATTATTTTTCAAAGAAATTTCATTTGTAGGACCTTATTCGTATCTTCTAATTTTCTAATACTCACTCCTCCTGCTTGTTTTGGTCTACAAATCTTGTCCCAACTGATAAGTGGGTGGTAGTTTGTACCTTTATTCCAGAAGAAAGTACGGTTAAATTGCTCTAGTTCTTTGTGAATGTTTGCAAGGGGTAGAAACTCTGCATTATGAAGTTTGGTTTAGCATTCAGGTTAGATTTAATAGAACTATTCTACCTTCTTGGGAGAGCGTAGACGCTTTCCATTTGGACCGCTGTTGATGGGATTTTGTTATGATGTCTTCAAAGACATTCTTGTTGACCCTCCCATTAATGATTGGACAACCTAGGTATTTATCTAACCTATTTATTTGTTATTGTTATTCCCAACTTATTTTGGATTTCTCTCTATTAATATCGGCATTCATTGATGTTTGGAAATATGATTTTTGAAAATTAACCTTTTGACCATAAATAATACAATATCCATTTAGAGTATTTTATTATTAGGTTGCTAAAATTATTTCCGACTTTCCCAAAATTATGGCATGATAATATACTAGCTTACAAAAATGACATTTTATTATATTTCTTTTTTTGGAAAACGAAATACATTAAAAACGACCTATCTTTTAGAGGTAGTCCATTCTAAAACATCCTTGTGACGAGAACACAAAGTTCGAGGTTGTCAAAGAAGGGTGTATTGTGGTTTGAAATTCCTAAATGGGTTAATCGGTCAGCAACACAGTTGATTTCTCTAAACACATGTCTAACTTGAACTTCCTCAAAAAAGCGAAGATCCAATCTGGAGTCGGATATGATCATCTCGATCTCTCAAAGACAGTTCCAAAATCCTTGACGTGTCTTGATAACACATAAGGTATCACCCTCAATTTCAATTTTTTTAGCATTTCTTATTTTAATTCCACGACTTATTTAACTAGTAGATAATACGGTGAAAAAAATAAAAAAATAATTAGTTAATAATGTAATTTTTATTATATAGACTAAGTATACCTCTAATTTTTAATTGTTAAAAAATTATAATTCAGTCCAACTACAATTTATCAAATATAAATTATATAATTGGCCAAAATTGTATAATTATCCCACTTAAGTATATTAGGCAGGGAGCACACTAGCACTTTGTCCGGTAATCGGATGTTTTTTTAGCACAACTTTGGCCAATTAAATGAATAAAAAAAACATCCGATTAACGGACGAACACAACGATGATCTGAGATGGGTCAAACTTCGGCGGCATGATGAAGGTTAGGGAGAGAGTAGGGTTTATGGGAATGGAGAGGGAGGAGATAGGAAAGAATGACTAATCAATCCCTCTTTGCTCCGGCAATGGTGGCGGTGGTTCCTAATGGTGACAAAAAGGAAAAGAGGGGCAGCCTGTGCTGGCTGTGGGAGAAAAAAGGTTCGAGAGTTGAGGAAGGGACGGAGCAAAAAGGCCTACTTATCGAAATACCATAATTTAATCAACTATTTTTTTTTTCTCTAATTAACTATTAGGTGCATATTTTGTAACCCGTTATAAAAAAAGGCCTACTTATCGAAATCACCTAAAAAATTAATAGGTAATCGAAAATGAGAATCAAACCCTTAATTTTTTAATTTTTGAGTTTCAATGCTTTAATTAAAATAAAATTATTTTGTTTTTTTAAAAATTAATTTTTATTCTATTCTTTTTGGGTGGGTTGGGTTACTAGAATTTTTTTGCATATTGTAACAGTGGACCATATGCATCAATAGACCTTTTTGTTTTACATGCTACAAAGTAGACCCCATGAATTTATTTAAACAAATTAATTAAATGGACTATTTGATAATTTCAATTTACCAACTCAAGCCCAATCGATTTACACAAAATACAAATTTGGTAATTCGGGGGTTTCGAACCCTCGCTGACAGGCTCACCCATATACCATCTCGACTAATTGAACTTCACTATTATGCTATTTGTTTTTTAAAAATTTTTTTTTTTGATCAAGAAGGTAAGAGGCTCGATTACACCAAACATACTTGGTGTATCGAGAGGCCGACAACCGGCAAACGGGCAAACCGTCATGCACATACAAAAACCAAAAAAAGGAAACAATAGAATCACCGCAAGCAAAGACCGAAAAAAGAGAGAAAGATCCAAAAAAAACGGAACAACTACTCCTTGGGAGAAGACGCGGAACACTCGAGGCTAGCAAAACATGGAGAGGGCACGGGCTAGATGAACTGGCGCGGTGTCTCGCCGCCGGAAAGCAGGATGGTAGAAACCTTTTTTAGGGGATGTCATACCTCCTGCGGAAATGTGGATCTCACGACGTTGCCCCCACCTAGATGGAGGATCTTCGGAGACCTCGAACACAACCACGATCACAATCAACAGGGGCATGTGACTACGGCATCTTCCAAGACAATCGTTTAGGCCACACTCGAGAAACATCTTCAAAAAGGAAAGTCATCCCAGAATTTTTGGAAGGCTGAAATCTGGATTCCAAAAGCTTGGAATAATATATTTAATTTTAAAAAACTAACTTTTTCTTGCTTATTCATAACATTAATGTTGGAGGGTAATTTTGTGGTTGTTCTTGTGTAGATGGATCATTGTCCTCAATGATAACAGTTGATTATATCTTCTTTGAAGGACTTTGTTCTTGGATTCACATTTGTTCATACTTCATATCTACCTATTGTTCATTATTTTTCATTCGATCCTTGTTTTCACGATACCTCTCGATTCCTTTGTTTGAAGACAACCTTTTACTTTAGCTTGTTGAAAGCCACTTTTACTTTGAAAACCCTCCACACTCATCTTATTTTTGTTTTTTCCGTAGTATTCGAACTTTGATTTAGTCCAATAGCTAGAAATTAATCATGGTATTTGGATATGTGTTCATTCTTACACGTAATATTTAAATTGGTCCAAAAAAAAAAAATTTCTTCATACCCCTACAGTTCCAGAAAGCAAACTTCATTTTACACCTTGATATAGTATTGGATGTTCAATTCCCCAGTTCTTGAACAAAAATTCCGGTTTATTGGTATTATTTTTCTTCTTTTGGTTCTTCCTTGAACAACAAAAAGTTGGTCTACTCACTAAAACAATATGGCGCATAAATTGAAGCACCAAAAGATTATTGTGATCAATTCTTTGGCTGATGATGGATAAAAGATTTATAATCATACAAATTGAACTTTGAAATGGATTCAAAAAATCAATAGTGACACCTTTCAAAACGAAATTTGTATCCTTAACACACCAATAATACATTGTTCTTTGACTGAAACCATAATTCATCAGCATGTTACCCATACTTGTTCTATTAATGGGCAAGTACTCGACATTATTCAGAAGCAACGGAGAAAGAAGTTGTTGTATACGGTGTAGATGATTATGGAAACCGTCATTACACCTTGTGTCCGCTTCTTTATTTTTTCTGGTCACCGACAAATCTCTTCAAGCGTCACCAATTTGCACCCATCATGAAAACTGGTAACAGTAAGTATTGTACCCATTACTTGAACTAATTTAAGCCATACTTGTTGTAAATTTGGTATTGTGAACACAATTTCCAGACGCAGAAGCCAGCTTTTGGCCTTAGCCCCTGAACCTTTGTTCTTGGGTTCAGACTCATTGTTCTTAGCTTGTTGTTGCTCTGTTTTTTCTGATTTTTCATTGTTCTGTGATGGTTTTTGCGTGTTCATAGTCTACCTGAAACTAAACAGTTCAAAAAAGAAAGCAATTGAAGATCTAGGTTTTCTTGGGAGTTGAGTTGTCTACCTTTTATATCGATTGAAGAAGCCAGGTTCTTCCTCCAAGCAAAACAAACCGTTGCCTTAATAGAGAAGATTGTAACCTCTTTTTCTATCCATCTGCACCTCCATCCCTGAATGATAGTGCTTCGCGTTCTCCATTGCCGCTTGTTCTCCATTTAGCTTCCTCTTCTTCGCCTTATGGTTGTAGCCCTTTTACGACCTTCCAGACGCAATTGACAGCCTCGATGCATCAGTGTTACTTGACAAGTAGCTATCCGACGCCCCATTACAGACGACCTTTGAACCAACTTCCTTTCCACGCTCCATCTTCTGTGAGGTTGAAGACAGTCGATTTTGCCAAAAAGAGAGTATCGCGACTCCTTCTTCCTTCTCTTGAGGTTTTGCTTAAAGGATTTGGGAGACTGATTTCTCCTTTGATGCGTACGTTTTCAGCGACCATCTTTGTGCAAAAGGATTTACTCATTGGATATATGTGTTATTTTGGTTCATTTTGACTCCAAACTTGAATTGGGGTTAGGGTTTTCTGAGGAATGTGGCGGAGAAGGAGAATCGTCAAGTGCGTGACGGCGCGTTCTCCATCTGAGTTTTTAGGGTTTTTTTTTGTTTTTTTAAATCATATTTACTACCTAATGTTAATAGAAAATTTTTACGTAAAGGTAAAAAATGTGAAACAACATAATTGAACCCATTAAGACTCTGTTATACTAAAATAACAAAGTTTATGTACATGTCTACGACATGTGATATACGACCCAAAACATCACACACAAAATACTCTAGAGAGGTATGCAATCCTCTTGAATATACCGACTACCCTGAAACTGAAAATACATCCAAAACTGACACAACTCATGAGGCTCGTCCACCTTCGGCAAAATCATCAATAGACATAAACACTAATAAACCAAACAAGTGCTCAAACCTCAAGACAATGATTGTTCCACCTTCGGTAAATCCATCAGTAGACTAAAATCAAGCCCGGAACATACATAGATTAAATATACATCAAAGAAAGGAGTATAATACAACTCCGGTAAAAACCAACTACTAAGATTCAATCCTCTCTCTAGCTCCAACGGAAAATGCCTCATGTAGCAAAATGTAGACGTGGGGTCTTGATCAATCTAACAAGGATATCCGGATTTTGATATAGTCAAACACCAAGGCGTTCCTACAATACAAGAGGTAGTAGACCATAGCAGAAAACACGTATACCCCAATTTGCTCGTCCAACTCCTGCCATATACAATGTGAGTCAACCAATCCAATAACTAGTGTCTGGTTTAATATCTCCAAGAATCCCGAAGTCCACACCAACATGCCTCCAAACCTCACATGCATATGCGCATCCAAAGATCAGATGGTCATGAGAATCACTCTCACTCGTTCACCAACTACAAGTAGTATCAATACCAAGAAAACATAACCTATTTCGGGTAGATAAGTGATCAATGATCGTCATCCATAGGATAAAGAATATTTTGGTGTATTATCCGGATCCCAAACTACTATGAGCCGGTCCGCATCCTCACCATGCGGTCGAAGCATCTCATAAACCTCACCCACTCAATTTGTTCGCCATCAGCTTGGTGATCACCTTGTAGACCACATTACAGCGAGATATCGGCCTAAAGTACTCCACACGGGAAGGTGCCTCTACTTTGGCAATAAGTGAAATCATGGTATAGTTTGCCTACCTCAATAGCTTCCCGTTGATGAAGAACTCACGAACTGCGGCATAGACAATATACCAAAGTGCCTTCTTAATCTACGCGTTGGACACCGGTCCAACTAGCCTTTGTTAGTCTCCGTATGTAACTATAGGTCCCACCAAAAACCAGTCCCTCAACACGTCTTACACCTCTAACTCCGTCCTGAAAAGGCCATGAAAGAAGGAAACAAAGTCTTTGGCCACTTCCTCCAAGGAGGTTGTGGTCAGACCATCGGTCAGATTGAGCGAAGGGATAAATTCCCTTTGCCCATTAGCCTTCATAAGACTATGGAAATATGAAGTACAACTATCTTTCATAAGAATGTACATGGTCTTCGCTTGTTGTGCATAGAAACTCTTCTTTACCGCATTAAGCCTCCTAACATTACACCTAAGTTCAACCAAATTGGTCCTAGGGGACCTAAACTCGGGATCTAATCTAAAGCCCTCCAAACAAGTAGCAAACCCCTCATTTATTGCCTTCGTCTTTTCCGAGATATGCGCAAAGTGTCGCGTGTTTAGACCTCTCAAAGGGCTTTTAAGGCTGCGAAGGAGGGAACACAAGCGAACTGGTAGATTCTCCGGAGTCTACAACTCCAAATCTCCTTCACAATATCATGGAACTGGTCATGGGAGGCCCACATATTAAAGAACTTTACACTGGGCCTCATTGACATATGCTGATGTAAGATATGGTCGATTGCAGGCTTGTGGTCGAAATACTGCCACCTATTCGGAAAACTCGCATGGCATTACACCCTTGCTCGAGCTAGTCATGGCTAACCATGATTCTATCAATCCTACTCCAAACAATATCATTCGTCTAAGTGAACTTATTAGCACTTGTGAATGGAACGTCGGAGAGGCCGAGCTCTAGACATGCATCTAACATACCCTTACACTCATACATGAGTATATGCGCACCATTAAGTCATTCATCCAAGTACATGACGTTGTTAAAGTCACCAAGGACACGACATAACATAGGACACATGCTAAACCAAGCTCGTACAATATGTGATACCTCTTAACTTTCAACGATATCACGGACACCGTAGATAAAGCAGACACCGTACTTGACCCCAATCACCTTACATGTGACTAGACATATAATCAACAGCACACCAACCACCCCAATCTCCATCTCAATGTGGTTGTCATTCCACATGACTAGGATTCCACACCTATCGTCACTGTCAAAATTGGTACTGTAACTCCAATCTGAGAATCAAGTTTCCTTTACCGGAACAATGTCGGAAGGTCTGACATCAAACATGGTCTCAATCACACCACAAATACAAGCATCGTATTTCCTCGTGAGATATATCACACCATGGTTAGTGGAACCCTTGAACATTCCATGGTATGAAACTCATTGGAAAATTGAGTGCTTGTCCTTCCTCCCCCTCTCTCTATCAACCATCCCGACTTTATGGATGAGGCTAGTCTAATAGACCTACACTCGCCCCCAACCTCAACTCTAGCCCGAGATGCCTTGCCCATAATGGTATTGGGGACGTCCAACTCTCCTTTTGGACCGATATAGGATAATGATGAATCCCTCATCAGTCGTCTCAACCTCCGGAGTAGCAACTAATGTGGCGTGCACATTTGTTGTTGCTACATTATGAATATGATGGAGACCCTCCTATTTTCCTCATCAGACACAATCTCGCCCTCATCAATACTCTTCGGGACCTCAATGTTAATACACAATGTTATTCAAGTTTAATAATACCTAAGTTCTAATTTTCCAAATTATAAATCTCAAAAGTTATGTTATTTTCTCAAATTAAAACTTGGGACAAATTTGGTAATTTATTAAAATTATGGGTTGAATATATAATTTTCTAATTGTACATGGAATTGTCTTCTTCTTCGTTACGTCTGTTACACGTGCCCAAGGTTGAGCGAATGAGGCGTTGTTGGAGTTGGCAAGGTCGACATTGCCGTCGTAACCCAGGAGGCGTTGTTAGAGCGACACGTGAAGCGGAATTAATCCTTTGAGGACTACCGCCTCGTTGTAAGGAGCAGAGAGTTCCACAGTGGTGGTAAGCACCGTCACGTTGTGTTCCTCCATATGGGCGGCGAATGTGCTAGTCCCACCGCCGATGTCAATTCCGAGTCAGATCGGAGAATTGGCGGAGGAGGCGGTACGCTAGAGATATATTAAAGACTAAAACCTTAGATTTGTTGTATTTGTCTTAGGCAATAACTATAGTTATACTGAAAAAACATTAATTTTTAGATATCATGGATACTCTTGTATTTTTTTTGTTTTTCTAGAAAAAACAAACTTTTATTAATAACTCTTCATACACAATAAAATGAAAAGAAAACAAAAGGTAGGTTCATGCAAGAAAAAATTGATAAAGAAACATGACTTTTTGTTAAATAAGAGAAAGATCTGCTTTGTTTCTTTGTCGTCGCACATGTACCTACAAATACACTTCAAAGCGATCAACTAATACAATAATCATCTCAAGTCTCAACAAACAATGTTTTTGTGATATTAGGGCATCCTCATTTTCTTAACTTCCCTACCAAGGGCAAGCAATTTGCCTCCACAATCACTTGTAATATCGTAGTGCAATGCTGCAACCATAGCTTCATAGAAGGATTCAACCTCGATCACCTTAAAATGCAACCCCAATTGAATTATCATGGATCTTACAAGACACACATTTAACTAGAACGAGCCCGCCCAACAAACCCCACCCTCGACAACCCCCTCAACGTCCACCGTTGCATCATAATTAATCATAATTAATCTTCATTAACCCTCTCCCTCGGTGTTATCCATCTAGCCAATCCAATCCTCCACTCACCTCATCCAAGTAGGCATTATTGTTGTTGGCCACTCTTTAATGTTTTTAAAATATTTATTTACATTTGTGCCTTATTGTAAGATCCTAGTAAAATTGTTGTTAAACCAAGGTCGGGACCCATTGTGAGGTACTAACTAGTAGCTTTCGGAGTTCTGAGAATTTGGGGTGTTACACTATTCATACCTCAAACAACCCCATTTTGAGCACACTATATCCTCATAATAACATGCCATTCTTGTTGAGAATCAAGGTCAACACAATCCAACACAAAGTCAATCCGACATAGTAAATACTCTCACCTACTATTTGCCCCAAAAGAGTAATCCCAATTAAACCAAATCTCCTCCCACAAAATGACCGAACACGGGGTTAACCTAAAATCCCTCATATTTTCTTGCAAATCTTCATCACCCCGATGTCAATTTTATGCCCTCATCTCCCTCATTTCCTTGTGCAAAAACAAGTTTGTAGGCACTTTTGACACTACAATTTTCATTTTTCTCAAAATATCAAATCAACTTGTCCCAAACATCCTCATATAATAAAATCACTCCCGAACTGTCTCATCTTTCCACCTCTCAATCAATGAGAACTAACACTCTTGTTCCTTCCCAACTTCCAAAGCACGGGTAAACAAGTGAAAAAGTCATGGTCTCTGTTCTGTACCCACTGGTCCTCTCACACCTTCACATCGGTTCCATTCCTTTGTAAGACCTCATCTCAATAATCTTTCGAGCATTGAAGATGCTCCTCCAAGTGGAACTAGGATAGTGACCCAATCTCGCATTCATTAAAGACGAGTTTGGATAGTACGTAGACATAAGGAGTATAGCGACAAGAAATATGCCTAAGTTAGTGACCTCCGACTCTAATTGGCTAACAAGGCCAAATTAAAGCTTTTAATATCCCCAAAACCCAACTCCCATCTCTTTGGACTGATACATATGCATCCAACTCATTCAACGGAGCTTCTTCTTCCCTTCAACACCCCACCCCACCACACCAAAATTCGCACAAAAATTGTTGATGACTACACAATTATTGAGATGCATAATACCACTGGTGACAACTTAGTCGATGTCAATACAATCAGTGATAGTAAAATTGATAACGATAAAATTGATGACCGTATAATTGTTGACAACATAATTGATGACATTATAGTTGGTGACAATAGAATCGACGACAATGTAGTTGATGATATTATTCTTAATGGCTATTCAATTAATTTGAAAATTTTATGAATAAATCTGAAAAAATATTATCAAAAAATTCAATTTTTTTAATATAATTTCCTTTTCTAATATTAAATATTTTTTCCATTATTTAATTATAAATTTAAAATTTATATTCTTAATTTCATAACTCAAAAGTAAAGCGATTACCTACCAAATTTTGTCCGTGTAATCTAACCAAAAATTTGATCCATGTAAAGTTTATGATATAGACCATGCTCAGTGGTTGAAAAAAATTTCATAAACTCCTCCATCAACCAAAATTTATGTCTAAGAGGTTGAAGATTTTTGATAAATTTCAACCATTTAGGGCGTGCTTAGTAATTGAGATTTGTAGTTGTAGTTTGTAATTGTAGTTGTGGTTTGTAGTTGTAGTTTTTTAGTAGATTTTTTTAGATTCGAGTTTCGTAAAAAAACCTTGGATAATTTGACATACTAGGCTTTTTTGAGTTTTTGTTTAAGAAAGTGTACCCCAAATTTTTTACCACTTTCATTTAATAGTAGGTAAAAATTATTAACCCTTCTATTTAAAAAGAAAGGAATAAATGATGTTTGTTATTTGTTATATAAGTATAAGTTTTAATTTTTAATTTCTGAATTTGTTTTTTTTATTATTATTTTTTTTGCCTTTTTTTATTATTTTTTTTATTATTTTCTTTTTTATTTTCTGGACTAAATTTCTCATACCGGAATTTCTCATACCAGAATTTCTCATACCAGAATTTCTCATACCAGAAATTTCATACCAGAAATTATCATACCAGAAATTATCATACGAAAAGTTCATACCAGAAATTTCATACCAGAAATTATCATACAAAAAGTTCATACCAGAATTTTGTCATACAAGAATTTTGTCATACCAGAATTTTTTATACCAGATTTTCATACCATAAAATTACATACCATAAAATTACATTTTGTCATACAGAATTTTTTTACACCAGATTTTCATACCATAAAATTACATACCATAAAGTTACATATCATAAAATACATTTTGTCATACCAGAATTTTTTTACACCAGATTTTCATACCATAAAATTACATACCATAAAGTTACATTTAATGATAGGTAAATTAAATTCCCTTCTCTACCTTCACAACTCCATTCACAAATCAATTTAAATCACAGCAGTTGTAGTAGTTGAAATTCCCTTCTCTAGAGCTACCTATATTGGAGGCTTCATGTCCAACTTCACTGCAGAAATTCCAAGCTTCAAAGGCAACTCTAAGGCCATCTTTTCTCATGCCAGGATCTCCAACAACAGATTGACTATGGCTTTCACTAGTAGTTGAAATTTTAAAAGCAATGACATTTGCTATCCAAAACATTAACATTGCTACAGGTTTCTCCATGGCCATATGTGTGGCTAGATTTGATAAATGACCACTACCCCACATTACAAAAGTTAATAATACCTTTCCGTGTTTTAATCTTGTGCCAAATACCAAACCAAACACAGGAAGCAACACACAGATGAACAATTACTTCTAAATAAGACTAGAATATAATAACAAAATATGTGATATCATAACAGTAGTTGTAGAAGAACAAACCACACATTAACTTTTACCAATTGAATTCAACGCTTTGTGTTCATTGTTGGGGCTTCTCCCACTCCGACCCCGAAACCCTTAATTCCTGCTGCGCTTGAACTCTCTACCCCCGCCCCTCCGGCATGGGCAACGAAGTCGTCGATCTCATGGACATCGGCGACGGAAAAACCTCCTTCCCTTTCCCCTTCACCAACTTATCCTCCCAACTCATCAGCTTCATCGTTCAAATCCCGCCTCATCTCTCAATCATCCACGTCAGCAACATCCTCCCGTCGCCGGAGGCCTGGTGACTAATTTCTCCGATCGAAACCCTAAAAATCATGTCGAATTCCGGCTGCAGCGTATTCGCTAGATCCATAGCGGAGAATCCGACAGCCGAGAAATGGTTCAAGGAGAACGCTTATGTCAGAATGACGGTGATCTACCCAATCGATTCAGCGTGGGAGAGGTTTTCCGAGAGATTTCCAAAGATGAAAGAAGAAGACAAGATTGATTTACTGTTATTTCATTCGATTCCGGTTTATCGTGATAGATGTGGAATGAGAGGTGCGGAAGGGAGAGGAGCCGACAACGGTTGGCAGGGGAGGCACTCCGGCGACGTTAGGGTTGAAGAGCAAAGGGTGATGCGAGAAGAGCGAGGCAAAGGGGATTTGTCACTTTAGGATTTGCGTTGAATGGTAAAAATATAATGGGGGTATATTTACTAAATAAAAAACTGATATTAGCCTACTTAGTATACATAAACTAAAAAAAGCCTACTTACTTAATTAGCCCAACCTTGGATAATTTGACATACTAGGCTTTTTTGAGTTTTTGTTTAAGAAAGTGTACCCCAAATTTTTTACCACTTTCATTTAATAGTAGGTAAAAATTATTAACCCTTCTATTTAAAAAGAAAGGAATAAATGATGTTTGTTATTTGTTATATAAGTATAAGTTTTAATTTTTAATTTCTGAATTTGTTTTTTTTATTATTATTTTTTTTGCCTTTTTTTATTATTTTTTTTATTATTTTCTTTTTTATTTTCTGGACTAAATTTCTCATACCGGAATTTCTCATACCAGAATTTCTCATACCAGAATTTCTCATACCAGAAATTTCATACCAGAAATTATCATACCAGAAATTATCATACGAAAAGTTCATACCAGAAATTTCATACCAGAAATTATCATACAAAAAGTTCATACCAGAATTTTGTCATACAAGAATTTTGTCATACCAGAATTTTTTATACCAGATTTTCATACCATAAAATTACATACCATAAAATTACATTTTGTCATACAGAATTTTTTTACACCAGATTTTCATACCATAAAATTACATACCATAAAGTTACATATCATAAAATACATTTTGTCATACCAGAATTTTTTTACACCAGATTTTCATACCATAAAATTACATACCATAAAGTTACATTTAATGATAGGTAAATTAAATTCCCTTC
>BSUD01000290.1:172434-185904 GCA_033239045.1 Fagopyrum esculentum
GTTAGTGACCTCCGACTCTAATTGGCTAACAAGGCCAAATTAAAGCTTTTAATATCCCCAAAACCCAACTCCCATCTCTTTGGACTGATACATATGCATCCAACTCATTCAACGGAGCTTCTTCTTCCCTTCAACACCCCACCCCACCACACCAAAATTCGCACAAAAATTGTTGATGACTACACAATTATTGAGATGCATAATACCACTGGTGACAACTTAGTCGATGTCAATACAATCAGTGATAGTAAAATTGATAACGATAAAATTGATGACCGTATAATTGTTGACAACATAATTGATGACATTATAGTTGGTGACAATAGAATCGACGACAATGTAGTTGATGATATTATTCTTAATGGCTATTCAATTAATTTGAAAATTTTATGAATAAATCTGAAAAAATATTATCAAAAAATTCAATTTTTTTAATATAATTTCCTTTTCTAATATTAAATATTTTTTCCATTATTTAATTATAAATTTAAAATTTATATTCTTAATTTCATAACTCAAAAGTAAAGCGATTACCTACCAAATTTTGTCCGTGTAATCTAACCAAAAATTTGATCCATGTAAAGTTTATGATATAGACCATGCTCAGTGGTTGAAAAAAATTTCATAAACTCCTCCATCAACCAACTTAATGTCCTTAATTTATGTCTAAGAGGTTGAAGATTTTTGATAAATTTCAACCATTTAGGGCGTGCTTAGTAATTGAGATTTGTAGTTGTAGTTTGTAATTGTAGTTGTGGTTTGTAGTTGTAGTTTTTTAGTAGATTTTTTTAGATTCGAGTTTCGTAAAAAAACCTTGGATAATTTGACATACTAGGCTTTTTTGAGTTTTTGTTTAAGAAAGTGTACCCCAAATTTTTTACCACTTTCATTTAATAGTAGGTAAAAATTATTAACCCTTCTATTTAAAAAGAAAGGAATAAATGATGTTTGTTATTTGTTATATAAGTATAAGTTTTAATTTTTAATTTCTGAATTTGTTTTTTTTATTATTATTTTTTTTGCCTTTTTTTATTATTTTTTTTATTATTTTCTTTTTTATTTTCTGGACTAAATTTCTCATACCGGAATTTCTCATACCAGAATTTCTCATACCAGAATTTCTCATACCAGAAATTTCATACCAGAAATTATCATACCAGAAATTATCATACGAAAAGTTCATACCAGAAATTTCATACCAGAAATTATCATACAAAAAGTTCATACCAGAATTTTGTCATACAAGAATTTTGTCATACCAGAATTTTTTATACCAGATTTTCATACCATAAAATTACATACCATAAAATTACATTTTGTCATACAGAATTTTTTTACACCAGATTTTCATACCATAAAATTACATACCATAAAGTTACATATCATAAAATACATTTTGTCATACCAGAATTTTTTTACACCAGATTTTCATACCATAAAATTACATACCATAAAGTTACATTTAATGATAGGTAAATTAAATTCCCTTCACTACCTTCACAACTCCATTCACAAATCAATTTAAATCACAGCAGTTGTAGTAGTTGAAATTCCCTTCTCTAGAGCTACCTATATTGGAGGCTTCATGTCCAACTTCACTGCAGAAATTCCAAGCTTCAAAGGCAACTCTAAGGCCATCTTTTCTCATGCCAGGATCTCCAACAACAGATTGACTATGGCTTTCACTAGTAGTTGAAATTTTAAAAGCAATGACATTTGCTATCCAAAACATTAACATTGCTACAGGTTTCTCCATGGCCATATGTGTGGCTAGATTTGATAAATGACCACTACCCCACATTACAAAAGTTAATAATACCTTTCCGTGTTTTAATCTTGTGCCAAATACCAAACCAAACACAGGAAGCAACACACAGATGAACAATTACTTCTAAATAAGACTAGAATATAATAACAAAATATGTGATATCATAACAGTAGTTGTAGAAGAACAAACCACACATTAACTTTTACCAATTGAATTCAACGCTTTGTGTTCATTGTTGGGGCTTCTCCCACTCCGACCCCGAAACCCTTAATTCCTGCTGCGCTTGAACTCTCTACCCCCGCCCCTCCGGCATGGGCAACGAAGTCGTCGATCTCATGGACATCGGCGACGGAAAAACCTCCTTCCCTTTCCCCTTCACCAACTTATCCTCCCAACTCATCAGCTTCATCGTTCAAATCCCGCCTCATCTCTCAATCATCCACGTCAGCAACATCCTCCCGTCGCCGGAGGCCTGGTGACTAATTTCTCCGATCGAAACCCTAAAAATCATGTCGAATTCCGGCTGCAGCGTATTCGCTAGATCCATAGCGGAGAATCCGACAGCCGAGAAATGGTTCAAGGAGAACGCTTATGTCAGAATGACGGTGATCTACCCAATCGATTCAGCGTGGGAGAGGTTTTCCGAGAGATTTCCAAAGATGAAAGAAGAAGACAAGATTGATTTACTGTTATTTCATTCGATTCCGGTTTATCGTGATAGATGTGGAATGAGAGGTGCGGAAGGGAGAGGAGCCGACAACGGTTGGCAGGGGAGGCACTCCGGCGACGTTAGGGTTGAAGAGCAAAGGGTGATGCGAGAAGAGCGAGGCAAAGGGGATTTGTCACTTTAGGATTTGCGTTGAATGGTAAAAATATAATGGGGGTATATTTACTAAATAAAAAACTGATATTAGCCTACTTAGTATACATAAACTAAAAAAAGCCTACTTACTTAATTAGCCCAAAAACCTTTATATAGCTTTAGTAAAAATAGATTTAGCGGAATTTTATTTACGTAAAAGAAAGAAATATCCCAACATTAAAGATTGAATTTCATTTTTCATTTTCTATTTTTTGTCATGCCATTGAAGCAGATGGGAGAATGAGGAATAGAAAGGCAGTCACTGAAGCAGTTGACGCTTGCAAACCTTAGCAGTCTCTCCTTCCCCTTGTATGTTGTCCTGAACCAAACCCTAGTAATCGGAATCACCGATCTTGATCAAACCTTATGGGATCTTTAGCAGTCTTTCCTTCCCCCTTCTATCTCTTCTCAATCGGTTTCTTATTCCATCAATCAAAGAAAATCGATTCTTCACAAGAGGACAAAATCGTTTGAAGAAGCCAAATCCAAGGCCGAAGAGGACATATTCAAAGCCGAAGAGGACAAAATTGTTTCGGTTGGAGAAGAAGACATAATGAGTAGAGTTCTCGAATCTACGTGTTGTGCGCCGTCATCGCCAACGTAATCCCGCGTCGCTTGAGCCCAAACCCCACGCCGGTGAGATGTAGGTTGTTGGAGAAGACCAACCGCCACCTTAAAACCCTCACAAATCCAAATCGGGCCGCATGTTCAATGGAGAGGAATATAAGTAGAAAAAGTAACAATAAAGATATAGAAGAGGACATTTACGTAATTGATTTTTAGATCTGATTTCCAACTCTCCGCAAATCTTATAATTTCATATTTCAAAATTTTCCTTTCAAACCTCTCCAAATACGAAACAAAACTTTAATCTAATTTATAAATTCCTTAACTAATACAAAATTGTGAATCCATTTCAAATCTAAAAAAACCTTCTAAAATGCACAACTAAACACACTTAACCCCCTTAAACTAGCATTTACCTAACGGTGTTTGAGAACAGACCCAAGCGAAAACCCTAGCCCCCAAATAAAGAAAGCGCTCAAACACGCGCGGTAGGGAAAGTAGTCGATCCCGATAAACAACCAGAAACCTGTGACTTTGATCTCATGCCTTAATTGACAGGCGTTTGAGTTACCACGAGTACGGACCGAGTTGAGACTTGTTGGAGTGTGATTTGACTCAAGTAAGTCCTTGCGACTTACTTAGCTAGTTTTTGGATGCTAGTTGGGTGATAATAGTGGTGTGTGTGCAATGTGTGTTATAATAATAACTTGTTAGGACGACTGTTGTTATTATGTTTTAAGGCCCAAGTGTATGTATAACGGGCCGTGACATCACTGCCCAGCTTTGACAGGAGACTGGGAGGTTCTCTATACCCATACCATACAGGTACAAGGTGAGATGCATCGGATCCATTCCTGATGGTTACACGGGGGCGGAGGCGAGGTTTGGGAATCCCTCGTGTCACAAAATAAGTATCATTAGTAAGAGTGAATGACTTAAATGAAGATAATAAATGGATTGTTTGAAAGCATGATGAGTGTTTACTTTTGATGTGTGTGTGTGCTATTATTATTCTTCTAATGTTTAGATAGCTAGCTAATGGTTGTTCTGTTGTGTTTTTATATTTACCGCAGGTTAGAGCAGCAGCTGAGTGATTCGGAAGTAGTGGTCAGCCGGGTCTCCGTACTCCTTAGAGTGGGGTTGGGGGTTTACCTTGTTGTTTCTTTCTCCTTGCTACAGACAGTTAGTATTTTCCGTGTTTAAGTACTATAGGCTGTTAGACGTTGTTGCATTCATCCCTTGAAAATACTACTTTATAAATTTCGGTTTTTCTTATTTGTGTCTTGTTGCAAGATCCTAGTAAAATTGTTGTCAAACTAAGGTCAGGACCCATTGTGAGGTCCTAACCAATAATGTCCCGAGTTTTGAGAATTCGGGGTGTTACAAAACCCTAGCCACCGTCTTCCCAATCGCATCTCCAACACCGCAAGAAAGACATCGATAGAGTCTAATAACCTATCTGTCGACCAAATTGGGTATCCTAACACCATGGTTTCGCAAAGAGAAGAGAGATGAAACAACTCGAAGTAACAACGATGCAGCACCAGAAGACGAAAGCTTGGCTGCCATGGCCTCAAAAAAAGACTAGGTGGAAAGCGGCTAAAAGACAACCCAAACGGTTTCAAACAAGGAACCAAACAGAGGGTTCTTCGTGACTGTCAATGGCGTCCCGAAGACCTCAAAAAGACTACCACCATAAGGCCGAGAGAGGGAAGTTAAATGGAGCAGATCCAGTGGTGAAGATGTCGAAGCAATCTCATTCAGGGATAAAGATGCGTATAGTGGGAAAAAGAGAGTTGAAGGTGATAGTAAATTTGGCATGGAGGAAGACCATGGTCTTCATTTTTTACCTAAAAGGTAAACAATTTAACACCCCCATAAATCTTAGATCTACAATTCCATACTATTTTTTGAACTACTTAGAGCAAAGAAAGAAAATCGCACCTATGCCCATAATCCAAGTAGAGGATGAATTTGCTAAAACTGTTGTGTGTGACTGTAAGTTTCTATGCCCTTTCAACAACTATAGAACCACCTAGACTAACTCATTTGCTCTACAAACTGAATTCCTTTCTCTTACCCTCCTCTACATTAACTATTTCAAAACAAAACACACTATTACAGAATAACAAGAAGCTAGGCACAATGAGACTACAAGAATAATTGAGATAAATAACTTATCTAGAGGAGTTAAACTTCTCTTTTTGAATCTCCACTTCTCATTTAGATGCTGGTGTGTGGATAACTTTGTAACTCTCATGTATAAAACCTTATGCTATTACCTTAGCAACATGGGCGCAAATTGGACTGTGTACCTCAGTTTTTGCTTTTTTAGAACTAAGAACAACAGGAACAACCAGTTAACTTTCAGACATTATAATTTCAAAATACTAAGATCTCCATATGGACATAATTTTTTTGCAAGCTTATATAATGAGTTTAAATTTCAACAACTGAATAAGTTAGTTAAAAGGAGATATCAGAGTGTGTGAATTACTGCTGTGATTTCGACCTTGAATCTCCTGGCACCGTGTGATCTATTATGCTATAAAGGAGTGATTTTTCTAGTATTATGGAATTATATTCTGTCAATTACTGTTTGTGTTGGTATAGAGTATTTTTCCTGCACAATCACACCTTCTGTGGATAAGTATTTTGTCTCGGTTGATGTTTTATGTATTTGTAATGGTAAACTTATAACAATTATCAAAAATAAAAGTTTTATAACTAAGATGCAATCTTTGTTGTCCTTGATTTATTCATTTGGAAATATAGCATATGGTTGGATATCCCATGGGATGCGGTGATTCAGTAATAAACCGTATAATTACCAGGTTGGCTATTTTAATTTGATAATGTTGTTGAGACGCAGTGATCGATTTTATTTCAGTCTACTATCTGATCACAACATGAGCAACGAGTACTTTCCATATATTTTCCTATGTTTGAGCAATCTCAATGCAGGATACAGAAACCAAGAAAACCAAGCAATAGGAGGACGAAGCAGTAAATCTCAAGATTTGTTAAGAAACTCTATTCTAATTGGCATCATCTGCACAACTTTTACTGTGTGTCTTTGTTTCTTTGAACAGGTTTTGGTGATTCATAAAATGCATAGACTATAGACCAAATCTATGGGATTCCTGGAATTAAATAAGGTTGACGTCAACAAAAATCTAAAGGTTTGTGTACTCTTGTTGCTCAAATTGAGATCTGAGTTTATCTGCAGGATAAGAATAAAAGTATGTTCACTAAGAATCATTAACAATGAAGAAGTAAGAACAACAGTAGTGTGGTATGAGTTGGATGCAAAATCCGATGATCACAGTCATACTCGACTAAATACGATTTCACAGTCTATTATTACTGTTTGCAAAGTAGTTGTTTGGATTGCAGGTATTAGAACAAGCGAAGATGCAGTGGATATGCATATGACGAATTCAAAGCAAAAGTTGGATCAAATCAATAACAGAACAAAATGGAGTGGTTTCATCCTAGGTCTGGAAAAATCTGTTGGAAAGACTAAACTGAATTATAGTGAATGTTTTGTAATGTGATATGAACAATTGTTGGCTCCAAATCCCTCTAGATCATCTAAATCTTTCGTTTATGACTCGTTTGGATGCGTATGTTATGCAAAATTATTTAATAACACGAATTATACTAAAGTTTTTACAAAGTTTATGATGCAGTCAAGGATTGTCAAAGTCAATTACCTAGGTTTCTTCTCACACAAAAATAAAAAAACCAATGATGGAGTTTCTTTTAGGACCTTCATCAAACACGCTAAGGATATTCGGTCATATGTATTGGTTTTCGCTCATATGACTATTTATACGTAGCCAATAGGTCCTTAATTTTATACAAGACAAATGAGTCTATCTGGTTGTTAAATGTAAGGAACGAAAAAGGAGGCAATAATCTCCGTCTTAGAGTGATACCGCAAAACTCCCAATATGATCTAATTAATTGCGAATGGGGACAAGCTACAGAAGATTTTAATGGTAAAATTGGTAACAAAAATTTAAAACGAAGTCTGATTCAGAAAAATGGGAATGGAACACCCAAACCTTTTTAATTATGCATAAATGAAGATTGCGTTCTGGAACTGCCGAGGCATGAAGAAGAAAAACTTTTGGACTAACTTAAATTTGACATGTAAAAACGAACACATTCAAATGATTATGCTGGCAGAAACTAAAACAAAGGACGAACCAGATGAAAGTGTTTGGAAGAGCGCAGGATTTGATAAAATCTGCTTTATCCCGACTTTTGGTTTTGTCGGGGGTTTATGTCTCCTATGGAAACAATACCAACTCAAAGGTGAGAAAGTAGAGATTAGTAAAGTACCAGAACGATATCTTCTAATGAAACATACTAACACTAATACTAATTTTGAATCAATGATTATTTTCATCTATGCACCACCAAACGAACAAATGAAAAATGCATTTTGGCTACAATTATAAAGCCACATGAGGAGTATTAAAATTCCGATGATCGTAGTTGGAGACTATAATGATTTGATGGAACCATCTGATAAAAAAGGAGGTTCTACAACGACGCTTAGTAGGTTTGACAAACTAATGCAACTTTCTAACCAATTTATCTTAAGAGATCTACCAACTGGAAATGATTTTACATGGAAGAAAAGGAAAGAAGGGGATAATAACACATACGAAAAATTGGATAGAGTGATGACTTCTTTGGAAATCATTCAAGAATACCCTTGTTTGCACACCAGGAATCATGCTTTCACAAACTCTGATCATTGCATGATCTCATTTCTTTTCAAAAATAACCTGATAGTAGGGAGGAATAAACCTTTTAGATTCAAATCAATGTGGATGCTAAGACAAGACTGTGAAAACGTTGTGAAACAAGTATAGAGGACTCAATACCAAGGTACAAATATGTTTGACCTAGTAAAAAAGACAAGTCTGCTCAAACAAAAACTAAAACAATGGAGTCAAGAAAAGTTTGACAATATAAACAAACAACTGTTAAAAGTAGATGAAGAATTAGAAGGACTCCAAAAAATTAGTTTTTCACGATTTGATCAAGATACCAATAACAAAATTAATAGGTTAAGTAAGAAAAGAGAGTGTCTAGTAGAATACCAACATAAATATTGGATACAGAGAGCCAAAACGAAAAATATGCAATTCGGAGATAAGAACACTAAGTTTCACCATAGGAAAGCAACGGGACGAAGAAATAAAAATTAATTACGACAATTACTAAAAATAATGGCGATGTTTTGACAAAAGACACAGATATCAATGAAGAATTTGTAAATGAGTACAAGACCATATTCAAAGCTACATCAATTGACATGAATAAATTACAAAACCAATTACAGATTATCCGCCAAGAAGTAATTAATACTGACAAGATGAATCTGGAAAAGCCTTTTTCCACAAATGAAATCAAGGAAGCACTTTTTAATATAGGCTCAGATAAATCGTCAGGCCCAAATGGGATGCCGGCTGGTTTTTACCAAAAATATTGGCATATCGTTGACCCAACAGTTACTAGAGCGGTTGAAAGTTTTTACAGAACCGGTAAAATACTTAGGCAACTAAATCATACTTTCATAGCACTCCTACCAAATATTGACAACCCAACAACAACATCACATTATAAACCTATTAGTTTAGTATCAACGGTCTATAAAATCAGACCCGTCCAACAAGGGGTGCCATTCGGCCCAATAGCACAGGGCCCCAGTTTTTGGGGCCCCATAATATTTATTTTTAGTTGTTTTGTTAAACAAAAGAGTGCTTGCCACAATGGTTAAACCTCTATATTAAGTGAAAATGGTCAAAGGTTCAAATCTCCATTCTACTTTTTTTTTATTTTTTAATTTTTAATATTTTTTTTAAACTCCTCTTCTACTTATTTTTATTTCTCCTCTTTTGCTTTTATTTTTTATCAAAATTATATTAAAATTAAGAACGATCTTGTTTTATTTTTAGTGTCATTCTTTCATGTATTTTTTTTTTATTAAAAAAGTAATTTTAGTTTATTTTTTGTTTTTTTTAATAAAACATATTTTTTAAAATTGATTAAAAAACGTTGACACAGGGCCTCCGAAACTCATTGGAGACTGTGTATAAAATTATCTAGAAGATATTAGCAAAACGACTAAGTGTAGTCTTTCCATTATTGATTCATCCATTGCAAAGCGCTTTCGTCAAAAATAGAGCAATCCATGACAATGTGCTCATTGCACATGAAATTTTTCATGGATTCAAATAAAAAAAGAGAAGGCTATATGGCCATAAAATTAGATATGAAAAAAGCCTATAATAATAAAGTGGAGTGGAAATTCCTTAATGCGGTTTTGATCAAATTCGGATTTGGGGGTAAATTCAGAAAATGGATTCAAGAATGTATATCAACAACTTCATATTCGATTCTAATCAATGACTCACCTACCAACTTATTTTGCCCGCAACGTGGACTTAGGCAAGGTGACCTACTGTCCCCTTACTTTTAAACCTTTGTGCGGAAGTTTTAGCAAGAAACCTACAAAAAATATCCAATGATAACCCAAAGTCTATTGGTTCCCCTATTTCAAAAAATGGGACTATAATCTCATTCTTAGCATTTGTAGACGATATAATAATATTCACCAAAACTTCCACTCAAGCAAGTGATATAGTACTTTCGGCTTTACAGGACTATTGCGATATTTCAGGGCAGATTATTAACTACCATAAATCCGTGTTTCAAACTACCGCTAATATTGATCAAAGTAATAAAAGAAGAATTCAGGGTCATTTGGGAATCAATATTTCTACAAATATAGAACAATACTTAAGATGTCCAATTATCAACGGTCGTGTCAATAAATAAAGAATTAATTAGGGAAATAGGACCCCTTGAAATTCTCTTTTGCAAACTAGGTTTCTATACAAAAGGAAGAAAAAATAGGTATGAAAACTAAAAAATAGGGGTAATAATTTCTCTAATTGAAATGATGGTGATTAGATGTTTACTTTTGATTTAAGTATCTTTTTTACATGGATTGGTTTTGTAGTATATTTCTTGGGTATGGTTTTGGGTATGATTGTGAAAATAGAGGCAATATATTTCTTGACAAATTTATTTTTGGGTATGATTATGACATTATTTGGGTAAACGGGTTTTTGGGTATGCTTTTATATGTGTATTGGCTTTGTAGTATATTTCTTATTATTAAGTATATTTTTAAAGTGATATCGTGGGTATGTTTTATGGTTACCCAAACTGTGTTATAATGATCAAATTCAAGCGAATTTTTGGGTAATGATCAAATGTCATTTGATATTGATGTTTGTGTATAATATCGAGTTTTGAAAATTTTGGGTATGACAAATTTAAATTGGGTATGGTTTTTGTATTAAGTGATATTTAAATTGGGTATAAATATAAAATATTATCCAATTTATGGATATGATTTTATTTTGATATTTGATTTTTTTGGGTATGTTGTTTTCGAGTATGTTTATGTACTTTGACAAATTTATTTTTGGGTATGATTGTGACATTATTTGGGTAAGCGGATTTTTGGGTAATAGGTGATAAAGTAAGAATGTTGGAAATTCCTTTTTCTGATTGATGTGACATGTGAGATAGTACAACATGTCACATCCGATGGGTTATCAAACTTTGCCCTCTTTTGTACTCTATTTCCTCTATTCTATTTTATAGGGGGTTAAAATACCAATCCCAAATAGTATGAGTCTTCTTTCTCAATTGATTTGCTTAAAAGACTAGTTTGTCAATTTTGCCATAAATAAATTTTTAATTCCGTAATCACTAAAACCAAACAACAACTTACTAAATGGAAAGCGTCCTCCTTGTCTCAAGAAGGAAGAATAACGTTAATAAAAGTAAATTTGAATGCAAAACCTAGTTATTTAATGCAGGCTTTCATGCTGTCGTAAAATGTACACAGTGAACTAGACAAAATCAATAGAATTTTCTTTTGGAATAAGGGACCTAATCATCACCCTCTTATTAGTTGGGATAAGATTTGTAAACCTAGATCCATAGGAGGTACAGGGATTAGGAAAGCGGAAGACATGAATAAAGCATTACAAATAAAATTATTGTGAAAAATTATGGCAAAACCGGATAACATATGGGTTAAAATTGTAGAAGAAAAATACCTAAAAGGATCATGTCTTTGGAACTACGAATGCGGAAAGAATGTATCTTGGCAGTGGAAGAACTTGATTAAATTATATAAAGATTTTGATAAAGGTCTCGCCTGGAGGGTAGGGGACGGAAAAACGATAAGATTTTGGAAAGACAAGTGGGTATTGGACAAACCACTCCAAGATGTCTTGTTAAACCCAACTCCAATTAATTTGACAGAACTTACTTCCTCGTTTATCACTTGTAATATATGGGATCATCATAAATTAGACCAACTAAACACATACTTGCCAAGCATCATAATGGAGAAAATTAAGAATTATAATCTACCCAACAGTGACACTCGTGACCGATTGTACTGGGTGGAAACGATCGACTAAATCATCTTTGGAGATGATTCAGAAACGGAGAGTTGGAGTCACCAGTGACAAAACTTGGATTTGGAAAATGGACGTCATGCCAAAAATTAAGAATTTCGTATGGAAGATTGCTATGGATGGTCTCCTAGAAAACAAAATCTTGATAGACAGAAGATTCCGGTCGTTATGAACTGTGAATACTGTAACCACCATACTGAAAGTGCAAAACACTTGTTTTTTCAATGTCCAACTATGTTCATAACCATAGATAATCAAAATGTTGCAACTAACATACAAAATATCGATATTGATAATCAAGGAATCGCTGAGGCCCTTTGTGAACTCAATGGTTCATTTTCGACTAAGGATATGAAATTTTTAGTGGTTATTTGGTGGAACATGTGGATGGCGAAAAATCAGTTCGTTTTTAATAAAACAAAATTCCCACAAAATATCAAAGCAACAGCAATTAACCAAATTGTGAGTTGGGATATAGAAAATTCAAAGCAAAACAAGAACACGTTACTACCAAAATCAACAAGGAGAAAAAAGAAAAACCTAAAGTGGAAACGACCGAAGGAAGGATTCTATAAACTTAATTTTGATGCCTCACAAAATTCAACAAACAAGTGTTCTTATGGCTTTATCATTCGGAACCAACATGCGATTCCTATGGCTATAGGAAGCGGCAGCTGTAATGCTGAATCAGTGTTGGAAGCAGAAGCTCTTGCTTTGCGGTTTGGCCTACAAAAGGCTAAGGAGATTGGAATTACATCAATCGAGATTGAAGGGGATAACCTAACGCTCATCAATTCGATTAATCGAATTTGGAAGTCACCGTGGAAACTCGATATGATTATTAACGACATTTCAATTATCATTTCTAGATTCCAAAACTCCACCGCTCAACATATCTTTAGGGAGATTAATACGGTTGCGGACAAGATTGCGTTGCACGGACACAATGAAGAGCTGATGTAGATGCAATCCTAGAAGACGTTCAAGACTCATCCGAGAGGATGCTTTAGGCCGATCGATTTCTAGAAACTGATCCTCCTAAGTCTGTTTACCGACGTATAAAAAAAAAAGGGAAATTCCGGATGGTACCCTCATGTTTTGGGGTATTTTGGATTTTGTCCAACAATTTTTTCAAGTTCGAATGGTACCTTAAGTTTATATTATTGTCCGGATTTTGCCCAAATTTATTAGATTTTAATATTACTTTATTTTCTTTCTTTTAGTTTTGGGAAATAAATAAAGTAGAAAAAATATTTATTTATTTTAATAATAAATTAAAACAGTGATTTTTTTTAATTTTTTAAAAGAGTCCTTATTTTATTTATTTTTTAAATAAAGTATACCACTTATGTTTTTAAATTTTGTTAAAAAAATGCTAATCCAATTTATTTATTTTTAAAATAAATAAAATACTGATTTTTTTGAATTTTTAAAAAATACCTAATTTATTTATTTTTAAATTAATATAAATGTTTTGTTTAAAAAAAAAGTCACTGTTTTAGTTTATTTTTAAAATAAATAAATTATTTTTTCTATTTTAATTTGTTTTTTAATTTTAGTTTATTTTTTTTGTACTTTTTTAATAGAATTAAAAAGGAGTAATGAATTTGGGAAAAATTCGAAAAACAATATAAATTTAAGGGTACCATCCGAACTTGGAAAAACTGTTGGGCAAAATCCGAAATACAACAGACCACGGGGTACCATCCGAAATTTAAAAAAAAAGAAAAAAAAAAAAAAAAAAAAAA
>BSUD01000290.1:185964-199102 GCA_033239045.1 Fagopyrum esculentum
AAAAAAAAAAAAAAAAAAAAAAAAAAAAAAAGCATTTACCCACGGGTGGTAATTTTATGAGCCTGGCTCTTTTTATTATCACGAGTCACGGTAATAAAAATGGTGGAAAAAACACGCATTATGGCCCAAACTACTCTCTGTCTTCTCATTCCATCTCTCGTCAGATCTGCTATACTTTCAAGGAGAAGCCCTTACCCCGCTCGAGCGAGCACGAGACCGGCCAATTACCTTTTCGTTTGCTCCAAATCGATCAACTTCATCCCCCAATTAACTCCTAGATCTGTGATAATCATTTACAGTTAAAAAGCTGTTCTACAGAGGCGTGCAATTGAAGCTTTTGTTGCTGGTGATTTGATTGCTATATTGAGAGGATTCTGGAGAATCACTGGACATGGAAGGCCTCGAAACGATTTATTTTTAGGTCAATCTTAGTTTTTGTGTGCATTTCCCTTGTTTAGGTTTTCTTAAGAGTGTGTAGATTCGGAGAATTCGCGAATCGCAATCTACATCTTCGGAATAGCTCTCTACCAGTAGGTCTTTGTGCTTGTACTACTGGCCTAATCCTGATATTGCGCAGAGATACGAAAGGGAGAGGTGATACGATCATCAGACTATAGAAGACTAGGAGTGACGGCGGGGAAGGGAGAGGATGTTTTGGAGGGAGAGAGAGAAAGAAAGCAGGGACCAAAATGGAGGGCCACTTTCCGGCCAGGTTAGGGTACTCGTCGTTGGAGATTCAGGTGCTTTCTCTATCTTGATCGTTTTCTTAATCTTATTATCAACTTTGCATCAACGTTAATGAAGATTTATGTCTGTTACATAGGAATTTGCATTAAACTGAACAAAAGAAGCAAATTGGCGGGTCGTGTCACAGTCTTTACTTGATGTTCAATTGTTCATAAATTTTTGAACTCTTTCTGTGTTTGAGATTTATGCTGGATGCAAAATGATGCACTATTCATGCCATCTATTTTATGATTATGTGTTGTGTGGTTTCTTACACCTTGGTTGATGGTTGAATAGATATAATGCCTGGATGTGCAGGATGATAGTGGTTATGAATCTTGAAATCTGCCCTAGTGATTCGGTTCTTGATTTGTGGTTTTGTGTTCTGTTGTTGAATACGGTATGCTCTTATTAGGTGTTGGAAAAACTTCTCTAGTTCACCTGATCATGAATGGTCATTCTATCTCTCGCCCTCCACAAACAATCGGATGCTCGGTCAGCGTTAAGGTGGTTAAAAATATTGAGGTTTTTTTAAAGATGGCTGGCTACTACTATTTTTGAATTTCTTATAATAGACCTTTGTCTCTATGGTCAGCACATGAAATATGGAAGTTCTGGAAGCTCTTCTAGTAGCACCAAAGGTGACGCGGATAGGGATTTCTTTGTGGAACTATGGGATATCTCAGGGCATGATCGTTACCGAGATTGTAGATCTCTTTTCTATTCCCAAATAAATGGTAAGGTTGCTAGGATTTGCTATTTAAATTGCTTTCTTCAGTAGAATGTAGAGCTAACGATGGTTATTCAGTGAGCACATCCTTTCTAAATCAGGATTCTTTTCTTTGGTAATAAATAAATATATACAGGCATTATTTTTGTTTACGATCTTTCCCAAAGAAGGACAAAATCAAACTTGATAAAATGGGCCTCAGAGATTGCAGCGACTGGAAGTTTTTCTGCCCCCATGGGATCTTCAGGCCCTGGTGGACTTTCTGTTCCCTATATTGTTATTAAAAACAAGGCAGATATTGCTGGAAAGGAAGTTGGCAGAAATAGCAGTGGAAATCTTGTTGATATGGCCCGTCATTGGGTTGAGAAGCAGGGCTTACTTCCCCCGACTGAAGAGCTTCCACTCGTTGAGAGTTTCCCTGGCAGCGGCACACTTTTAGCTGTGAGATAACCACCTTCTATTTTGCTTTTACTCTATGACAATATGAATCTTGTTGTTCTTGCACAGTTATGCTGGATTCTAGGAAAGCTGATGTGTCTTTTCGCTCATATAGTTTGGTTAACTTATGCATTTAATCTTCCATTTCCTTTGTTACTCCTAGGTCATAACTCACAAGAGTGTAAATTGAGAAAGCAGAATTTGGAAGTAGATTTTCATCTTAAATAGAGCTATCCTTTTATAGAATTTTTAAAATTTAAATGTAAACTGGTACTAGCCACCGATTCTGAAAGGTTTGAGAAGCTGAATTCATTTTCTAGTGTAGATAGCAACTTACTAGTTACTGCCTTCTTTGTCTCACAATAGATGTCGTTCTAGACTTTCAAATATTTCTCAAGTTAGATGTTGTTTTAGATATTTAACATGTTAGTCTACAGTTACCTCATTAAACAAGTGACATGACAATTCAGTTTAAAAATGCAAATTCTTATTCATAGTTTACATTTTAATGAGAACTTTTGTACTTTTTCTTTGTTGGTAAAGGAAAAACAATTCTTCTCATCCTCCACTTTCCTCTATGAAGGTGCGAAAAAACCTATTCAATCTTTTCTTGGCAAGTGTGCAACATCCTAAAATGACACCTATTGTGAGACAGAGTGTTTTGTATCATGTAAATATTTTCTGCATTCTCATATGTTGATCTGATAAGCCCTACAGAAAAACATCTTTTGGTCATTGAGAAACATTTTTGTAGTCTCTATCCTCTCTCTGTGCAAGTCCACCATTGAACTTATGGTTTTTCCTCACCCTAATGACTTGATTTTTTACAGGCTGCCAAAGAAGCAAGATATGACAAGGAAGCTGTGACAAAGTTCTTCCGCACGGTCAGTCCATCTATTTTAGTTTATATTTCATGGATTTGAATTTATTCTTGAGAAAGCCATTTCACATTGACTAGTCAAATTCAGTTGATCAGGAGAAGATACTTTTCAGATGAATTGCCGTCTTCAGTTCTTTCACCGTGGTCTATACCACCTTTACAAAAACCCGCTGAACATTCAGGTGAGATTACAAGTGAAGAAGGCCAGTTTTACAGGAGTAATACTAGGTGAGTTCTGCTTTCCTAATCCTGAATGTTTAGATTAGAACCCGGACAACATTTTGCATGCTTTACAGGATCCTTTTTTAAAAAATTTTTTTTACTTTATTTGCAGTTCGAGAGGGGACACGTACAACTACAATATCCATCCTCCTCTCCCAGCTCAACATGGCCTCACACCTCCTCCAACCCTTTACCCTCAACGACCAATGTTAACCCCTGAAGCCAACAACATGCCCAGATACAACGTTATGGGTGCTTCTGAGATCAGTTATACGAGACCAAGGCGCAGCGACATCAATGTTTAACTATATAATTTTTTTTACGTACATCTGTGATGGCTATGAAAACCTTTTTTTTTGGGAGGCTGCTAATTCTGTAATTGGGAACCAGCGATTTGTTGTCTTTTTTTTTGCCTCCGGGCTTCATTCGTATAGCACAACTGTCAATCTTCCATATTATTGTAAAGTTACATGATTGTTTGGTGAATTCATTATATGTTAAGAGTATACAAATTTGTATTACATGTCCTTAATTTATACAGGTAAATACGAAGGGGCAATCAGTTTATGGTTAGTTTACTGCTTCTGCAACTTCAGCAGCTATGAAAATATTCTTTGATTTCCAAATTACTTGGCTTAGGGGAGCAATGGGTAGTCTGGGTGTGTCAACTGATCCGTCTGTAACGAGTTATCTGAATAAATACGCGACTTATTGAACCAGAACTGGTTACATGCCTCTTACCCTACAAAAATTGAATCGATAACCAATCTACTCTACGCAGAGAGCTTACAGGAACATTACACTGAAATAAATTACCTTTATAGGAGAGAACAAAATCTCATCTGCACTGATACCTTAGTTTCAGAGTATCAATTTGATGATCAAATGAGTTTGAAGGTTCAGATCACTGTCAACACATACAAACTACACTTCTCGTTGTTCTTCAACGGAATGGTCCGTAACACACCTCTGTCACTCAAGTATCCATTATCGCAATACCTTCAGGCACATTACTCAGTGCTTTCATCTGATCAATCAATACATCCAAAACCGAGACGATGAGATCAACCTTGCTATGAGTGTTGTCCTTGGCAACAAAGACATGTACTTCATTGTTAAGTTCTATCCAACTACGTCCCGGCTCCTTAACCACCCCAGATGACTCCATCCTTCTCCTCACTTTCTTCACATCATCCCACATGCCTTTACCTGCATAGATGTTCGACAGTAGAATGTACGAGCCACTGTCTGAAAAGTCCGAGGATATAGCCTTCTCTGCAGCATATGCAGCCAGCTCGACATTGCCAGAAACTCGACATGCACTTAGCAAACTCCTCCACACAATTGGTGCTGGTTCTATAGGCATTCTCTCAATAAATTCCTTAGCCTCGGTTAGTTTACCTCCTCGTCCAAACAGTGAAACCATGCAAGCATAATGCTCTATGCCTGGTTGAATCCCATATAGGCTCATTGAGTTGAAGTAATCAAGGCCAAGATCTACAAGCCCCGTGTGACTGCACGCTGAGAGGACTCCAACAAATGTTACATAGTTTGGTTGAATTCCTTCTTGAAGCATCCTTTCGTATACAGAAAGAGCCTCCTCAGCTTCTCCATGGTGTGCGTATGTGGAGATGATGGAATTCCAACACGGAATGTCTCTTCGTTTTGCAAACACAAACACCTTGTGAGCTTTTTCTAAGCATCCACACTTAGCATACATGTCAACAAGTGCATTTGTGACAAAAGGATCAAGGTCTAAGCTGGTTTTCACAAGATGAGCATGAAACTGCTGTCCTTGTTGAATACTTGCCAAGTTACTGGCTGCAGTAATTAGTGCAACAAAAGTGAATTCATTAGGCTTTTGATTTGAAACTTGCAAATGATGGTAGAGTTTAAGAGCTTCTTCATTTTCCATCTGCTGTGTATAACCAAAGAACATTGCATTCCAAACGACAGAATCTTTATCATTTACCTCATCAAACACAAGCCTAGCGTCTTTCACGAGAGAACACTTGGAATAAACATCAATTAAGGCACTGCCAGCAAATACATCCAAGGAGACCCCAACCTTCTTTATGAGACAGTGAATTTGCTTGCTTAATCCCACTTCAAACAGCGATGATGATACACCGAGAAGACTAACAAAAGTCAGAAGGTTTGGAGGAAGCATATGAAGTCTCATCTCACGGAAAAGATCAAGTGCTTCATGTAGCTTCTCCTGCCTCGAGTATCCTTCAATCATTGCATTGTATGAAACAAAATTATGTTCAGAAATAGTATCAAACACTCTTCTAGAATCAGCTAGCGCTTCACATTTAGAGTACATATCTATTAGCCCATTCTTCACAAACTCGTCAGACTGAATTTTTAATTTGATGGTATAAGCATGGACTTGCCTTCCGGGCTGAAGAGCCCCAAGTGACCCACAGGAGGTGAGAACGCTCGTGCACGCAAAACCGTCCGCTTTCCAACCCAACCTGTTCATTTCAGCAAACAGTTCCATTGCTTCAACATCAAATGAATTTTGCATGAACCCGGAAATCATTGTTGTCCATGCAATAAGATTCTTTGTAACCATATGGTCGAATAAAGACCGAGCACTTCTCACCCTACCACATTTTGTATAGAAATCTATTAGAACATTCATCACCGATGCATCCATTTCGGTTCCTCTCCTCAACACGTATGCATGGAGCTGCTTACCCCCTTCAAGATACTGAAGCAATGAACACGCACTTAAAACACTAGATAGAACATATCTATCAGGAATGATGTTATCGTCTTTCATCTGATGAAATAGCGTCAATGCTACATCACCCCTCCCAATTCTGGTATACCCTGTTAATATAGTTGTCCAAGTAACCGACGTCTTCACATTTAGCTTGTCAAAAACAGTACTCGCTCTATCCATATCACCTGTCTTCGAATAGAAATCGACCAAAGTGGTACCAACGTACACATCTTGATCCAAACCATACTTGACAATGTAACCATGGACCTGAGATCCCAGACAAAATGCAGTTAGCTGAGCACAAGCACGAACAACACTAGCCAATATAAATTCATTAGCACTCCCATCTGAGCTTCTTAGAAACTCCAAGAAAACTAACAAAGCCTCTTCATAGTACTCATTTTGGGCGTACATCGTAACCAAGGTCGACCAAGATATCAGGTTCCTCTTAGTCATTTTGTCGAACAGTTTCCGTGCATATCGAACAGAGCCCGATTTGGAGCATGAGTTAATGAGAATGTTAGTCAAAAAGGTATCAGAATGAAGCCCTGACACAACAATCTGACCATGGATTTTCTTGTAATACAAAATGGGGTCTCCTGATTTGACGTGCAACTGCAAGAAATCACCAAATTCTCGTCGCTTCTGCCGGAGTTTACGAATGGAAGGGGTTTGATTTTCCAAGGAAAATGCTGATGTCAACGTTGAGAGGTTGAAAGGCTGAGAGTCAACGGCTTTGCAACATAATTTGAAGTACTTTCTCATCCCCAGTGAACGTAGACAGTCAAAATGAAGGAACAAAGGAAACGGAAGACAAAATGCACTTAGCTGATCATATGTTGAAGGCTTTTACCAAAGGGAAGACAACAAATTTGATCAAGTAGTGTAGGAATCACCAGAAACATCAGCTATTAGTTCAAATTAGTAAATTACGATAGTTTTATTATAAAATATTATACGATATTTGATTTTTAAACAAATGCATAACTTGAAAGTAAATCTAAAAAACAACTTTAACTTCTTTAGGTAAAGGCATTCATCCCCTGACCCCGCTGTTCGGAGATGATCACCCGATTAAAACCCAGGCTGGACCAGGGCTCCATAGCTGCTGCGATCGAGCAATGCAAGTCCGTTCGGCGCCTGAAAGCCGCTCATGGTTACATGGTTCGTAATGGTCTAACTCAACTCACGTTCCTGATGAGCAAGCTAATAGAGACTTCCTCCCTCAAAATTCCAGGGCAAATGCCTTATTCCCTTCAAATCTTTTCAACTTCCCAGAAAGCAGCAAACTTGTTCATGTGGAATACAATTATCAGAGGCCACTCCTTGGCTGGCGATGATCAGTCAATAACGAAAGCAATTTCCCTGTTTAGAGACATGCATCTGTCAGGCATTTCGTCGAACAGTTACACTCTTGCATTCGTTCTTAAGGGATGTTGTAAAATAGGGAGGATTGGAGTTGGTAGAATGGTCCATGCCTTGATCGTTAAACTGGGTTTTGAGTATGAGATACCAGTTGTGAATGGTCTTGTGAATTTGTATGTAAACTGTGGATGTTTGGATATGGGGCGCAAGGTGTTTGATGGTATGCCTGTGAGAGATGCTGCTTCTTGGAGTATTGTGATTTCTGGGTACTGGCAAGACCAGAATGCACTTGAGGCAGTTGGGTTGTTTAAGGAAATGATAATCGATGGAGTTCAGATTGATGGGTTTACACTGGCTACTGTCTTGGGGGCTTGTGGAGATTTGAGTGCTTTGAGTTTGGGTAGATGGATTCACTCTTACACTAAAAGAATGAAGATCAAAATTGATATAGTTCTTGGAACTTCATTGGTGACTATGTACTCAAAATGTGGCAGCATCGATGAGGCCCTTGAGACTTTCAAAGGCATGAAAGAGCGAGACGTTATGGCGTGGTCTGCCATGATTGGTGGATATGCAATGCATGGCTATGGTAAAAAGGCTTTAGAATTGTTTGATGACATGAAACGAACAAATGTAAAGCCTAACTCTGTGACTTTCACCAGTGTCTTGAGTGCTTGTAGCCATGCTGGTTTAGTTGATGAGGGTGTTTACCAATTCGATAGCATGTCACAACACTATAATATCGATCCTCAAATCGAACATTATGGCTGCATAGTAGATCTCTTCTGCCGTGCAGGGCTTGTTGATAGAGCATACAGGTTTATTCTAGACATGCCAATGGAGCCAAATGTTGTGCATTGGAGAGCACTGCTTGCAGCTTGTAAGTCTCAAGGTCATAAAGAGCTTGGTGAACGTGCAAGTAAGTTGATACTTGAGCTAGAGCCCGATAGTGCTCAGAATTACGTGCTTGTGTCGAATGTATATGCTTCACTAGGAAGGTGGTCGAATGTGAGCCAGATTAGAAGCCTGATGAAAGACAAGAACGCGAAGAAAGTGCATGGTTGGAGCTCAATAGAGGTCAATGGTATGGTTCACCAATTTATAAAGGGAGATGAATCACATCCGGAAAGCAAGAGTATATACTCCATGCTAGATGAGATGGCCAGGAAATTGACACAGAAGGGTCACGTTTCCATGACTATTGATGTTTTACATGATATCGACGAGGAGGAAAAAGAGCACGTTTTGGGAGTTCATAGTGAGAGGTTAGCTATCGCGTATGGACTGCTTCATGTGCCAAACTACTTGCCGATTAGGATAATTAAGAACCTTCGAGTGTGCACGGATTGCCATTCGGTTATAAAGCTGGTATCCTTGATCTACCAAAGAGAGATTATTGTGAGGGATAGAGTTCGATTTCACCATTTTAGGGAGGGTAAGTGTTCTTGTGGTGATTATTGGTAGTGTTTGTTTTTGTTCTCTGCATTTCATATGATCAATGTAATGTATTTTTACATTGTATGTAGTTCGATCTATATAATACAAACAAAAACTTACTGAACTAGATTATGAGCGAAAAGGGATTGAAATCCCATTTTATTACCACTAAAATTGGTAAAAACATCCTTATTCGCCATAACTTAACATTTTTTAAACCTTCATACACAAAAAATACCTTTGCTCATCCAGTCTCACAGACGCCCATACTGTGACAGCAAGTCTCGTAGCTTAGCTGCTTCATTATCTAAGGAATCAAAGCTCACAGTCGCTGGTATCCTCCAACACCAGTTCCCAACCTTCAATAATCCAAGAAGGAATAATCATAAGTTAAACTGAGATCCTCTTCATGTACATGTGAGATAAGTTGTCCGGTTCAGATAACCATATATTCAATGTAACTCTTGTTACTTGCATATTACCTGAGTTGCAGGAGTGTTCATCCTGGCAGAACTTCCGAGTCCAAGAATGTCTTGCATAGGTATAATTGCAGTTTTAGCCACTGATGCGAGTGCCAGCTTGATCATCTCCCATGGGACATCCTTCTCATTAGTCACTAATGCACACTTTAGGACCTGCACCAATAATTATTTCAAAGTGAAAAGAAAATGAGACATATTGTAATACTTAAATTAAGGCATTATAGATTATTTTGGAGAAAACTCACATGGGATTTCCCTTCTGGGCTCAAGGTTTCCCACCAGCCAAGTACCTGTAGTTAACAAAATACCAGCTTGAAATTTGATCAAACATATTCATGTTCAAATCAGATTATCCTGATAAGGCTTGGTGATGAGAAAATAAAGAAGATGATTATAAACTTTACCGTATCGTTATCATGTGTGCCAGTATACACAACTTGATTAGTCTCATGGTTATGAAACAAATGAGGGTTTTCTGCATCGCCTCCAAAACCTGGAACAAAAAGTGCATCAGTTAATTGGAACTCTCGAGAGAAGCTACCTGAAACCAGATGATCTACTGAACTGGGAGAAAGTTACTACCAAATTGAAGAACAGACATTCCAGGTGCCCCTATCGATTTCCTTAGTTCCACAACATCCTCTGTGATTACTCCCTGGTACAGGAGAAAAAAAGACACCCATCAGCCAATGCCCTCTTGAAAATATTGTGGTAAAAATTTCACGACAATCCAAAAATTACCAAGTCTTCTGCTATGATGTCAATGCTTCCAAGAGCTTTGAAAATGGAGTCAAATAGAGCTTTGCCTGGTCCAGCCTGCCATCGGGAGATAATAATGAAGCCACGAACTAAGATTAATGATGTATTATTACAACGATTTCAAAAAAACCGGAGGAGATCTCACCTTCCATCGACCATTTAATGCAATCATGTCACCTGCACATAATGAAATTTTTTCAACATAAATTAAACAAACATCGCATACTGTGAGTATATACTCAATCTCCAAGTTTTTCACCAGATGGAACTGCCCAATATCCAGCAAATCCTCGAAAATGATCAATTCTGAACTCGTCATAGAGATCTTGTGCTCGTCGCAATCTGCGTAGCCACCAGGAAAATCCATCTTGCTCCATTGCTTTCCAGTCGTACAGAGGGCTTAAATTAACATAACAAAAAAGGATGTTCATATTGAAACAAAAATATTGACAAACAGTGCAGGCATCGGCGGTCAAACAATTAGTCATAGAAGTACTCCATGAATAGAATCACCAACCTGCCCCAAAGCTGGCCAGTCTCACTAAATGCATCAGGAGGTACACCGCTCACTAAAGTAGGATAGCCCTTTCTGTTCTGCAAACAAGTGGATAAGATAAAAAAAAACATCTATTAAACAGAGGATGTTGTGGAACCTGAGTGAAACATACAATAAAAGAAACAAGAACATAAAAATCATCTATTTAACAAGGTGCACCCACCAGCAAAAACTGCTTTCTATTAGCCCAGACGTCTGCACTGTGATATCCCACATAAATGGGCATATCTCCCATTATCTTCACCCCCTTCTTTCTGGCATAGTCTCTGACCTTCTTCCATTGTCTTTGGAATAAAAATTGTTCTGCGATAAATGTTTTTATCTGTCGAACTGAAAGTGTAAGTAAGTAAGCTGCAACATTAGACACTAATAAAGGGGTAAACCTGAGAAGAAAATCAATTCTTACATATTCGTTCTTGCTTTCATAAATTTGCACTAAAGCTACAGTATGACGGTCTTTCAAAGGCTCAGGCCACTGATACCAACTGAATGAATTCACGGTATCATCAATTGCAGCAAAATATGCAGCATCTTCCAGCCAACCTATGAGGAGATTGGATCAAAGAGCTACTAAGAACATCGTAGAACTGTAACTTGTATGTTCAAAGAGTCACAGACAAGCACATCTAGTGTTTGGTAATTTGGTGTATATCCATGTATTGGAAACACACTGTGAATGGGAGCAATTATTAACAAAGAAGAGAAAAAACACACTCATTATATCAGGGTCTCCGCAGAAATCATCAAACTGCTCTCTGAGTTCTCCTTCACTTGTAATTAGCCTCCCTGCAGCCTGAGACAGACAAAATAGCTGTTTGTTAGTAACATCCACGTAAATTTGCAGGAATAATCGAGATCCAAGGTTGTTGCACTAACATATAACGTAATTAATAATTTAAGTGGCCTTAGAAAGAAGCAAGATAAATGATTGGAAAATTCTGCTTGGTGGCCAGGTTTTGACTTTTCCATGTGGTGTCAAGGGTTTTCAAAACTCAAACTGGTACTCCTGTACTGTGAGACTTGTTATGCTTTCTTCATTAATTTCTAAATTCTTTCCTCCAAAATATAGGCAATTTTGGTTGTATCAATTATGTCGAAACCATATGATTTAGGGGTATGTTAGTAATTCTATAGTTTGGAGTAGCATAAAACTGTTATACATGAGGATCCATGATCATTTAACAAGAAGAGTGACTGCAAAATATACAATAGAATACTATGTAGTCATGCCTGTAATAGAGGGCCGCCAATTGGATTTTCTGAAAACTGTGGACACCATATAGGAATGTCAAAACTATAGGGACACTACTAGAAATGATAAATTCAATTTCCAAGAACAATTTAATCAAAACTGACAGCATAAAAGTAATAGCATGAGTGCATGACACATGCAAAAATGGATACTCATAGACAAGAAACAATGACAGGTAATTAAGAACAGTAAATTAAGGTAAGAGGTTAAGCTAGTAAAAGGCCTCTAAACTTTTCCTAACTATTGCCAAGAAGACCTAAAAGTCACAGGAATGGGGTGAATGAGGAAAATAACAGCAGATGCTACTCTTCATGTGAGAATTAAATGAACTCCTAAATGCATCGCCCATGATGTAATTTTAGGGTATGGGGTGTGGATGACCTTGGTATTTCTTATCAAGTTATCATGCATTTAGCCTATGATGATCAGAATTTGGTGTGTAAGGTAATCGCAGTATTCAGTTCCCTTAAAACAGGATACTGCAGATGCAAATTTGTTCAAGAAAGGAGGTGGGATACAACTTTTAAAATGAAAGCAATCACCCGCATACAGCTATGTAATAATCTAGCATACAACTCTTGTAGTGAACAAGTGAGGAGCATCATGGCCTGTTAGGCATCGTTTGAATCATTTTGTCAACCGTTTGTTTGCAATGACAATTTACCTTTGCCACCAAAGGATCCTTAATCTTGGCTACAGATGAGAAATCTACCATCTCAGCGTCTCTGCAGGGGATTTCATGAAGTGAGGAGGGGAGAGAACCAAAAGCATTAGGAAAAAACTTAACCACGCGCAAAATAGAAAAAAGCAGCCTTACATTGTGTCTGGCAGCTCACTCTCCAGCAGCAATCCATCCTCGACAAGCTCCTCAAGGGAAATCATAAGAGTGTTTCCACAATTTGCGTCCTATTTGAAGTGCTCAAGAGATAAGATTTCATACACATTATGAAATTAATAAACCCTCACCACTGTACTTAAAAAGTGGTACAATATCTAATGCTTACAAATTAAGAGGTGCTATCTCGTATACAAAGTAAGAGCCAAAATAATAACTCAAGAAAAGAGCACCTGGCCAGAATACGGTGATCCTTCTTCGTTAGCCTTTCTCCCCGGAGGAACAAGCGGAAGAACCTATTCCAAATCAAGAAAAAGCTCCAATTAGCAATATTAAACAGATTTCAAATCAATCAACAAATCGAAGAGAAAACCAAACCAAACCTGCCAAACAGCGCAACCACAATCGTGAAGCCAGTCGATAAAGCGAAAAGTCTGTTCACCAAGGTCGCCGATTCCGTGACTACCTTGCAGCGACGTCGGATGGAGGAGGATTCCGGCTCTCCTTTTATCTTTAGCATCGCGCTTAGGCAGACGAATCTCGTAATCTTCCGGCAAGTCCTCGCCAACATCGACACCGTAGAGATGAGATGAGGCATGGACGTTCACGGAGCGAGAACGGAGGATTGACTGTGCATCGGTGGAAGTGGAGGTAAATGTAGCAAATGAGAGCGGAAGAGGAACATAAGAGCTGCGGTGGCTGGGAGAGAGGAGGCTTGATGAGGA
>BSUD01000290.1:206796-222354 GCA_033239045.1 Fagopyrum esculentum
GTGTCTTAAATAGCATTGTGTTGTGATAATTGCAGTGAATGTTCTAGACTAATGGTGAGTTATCACCAAAGAGCGGGGACAGGAAAATTGACAGGAGTATATAGGAAGTATTCGACATCCAAGTTTGGTTTTGCAGCAAAGTGTGAACCAGCATTGTGTTTGCTAGAGGATGAAGATGAATCTTCTACTAATCTGATGCAGTGACAATTCATCCCGTGAAAAATGTACACTTCACTGACCAATACATGTGAAAAATCAGTGAATACACATCATCAGCAAAGGGTTGAGAAGGATCAATCAAGGCTTTGAAATCGGGATTTGCCTTTTAAGGGTTTTAATTTTACAGTTGAAGATTTATAACCCAGAATAACAACAAAGAGAGCTTTGTTCATCACATTAATCTGTGTACTTTTGGTACTATGTTAATTACTATATAATATATGCACCACCACAGTGCATTTGTCAGCTTCTTTCTTGAATGTCTGTTACCCTTGTCAGCATTTTTCATTCTATGCTAGACTCAAAATATCAGAAAAAATTTCAAGGTAGTTAAGCAATATTGAAATGCCGCGGTATATTCATAAATGCAAATTTGTGGCATTTTAAGCTCCTTTTTTAATACATCTTTTACAAACTAGCTATAAAATACACATGATACATATTTTTTTTTTTATTTTTTTTTTGACAATGTTCAAACTAGACTCGTTATAAACGAGTTCCTAAGTTTTAAACGAGCTTGAAGTGTTTATATTTGACTCGTTTAGAAAGTGAACAAGCTCGAACTAAATTTTTTTTAGGTCAAGTCCGGTTGGCTCGGCAATATAACGCTCATACGGTATTATTTAGCCAAAAGGGCCTTTTATTGAGTTATGACATGTTTGAGCCGAGACTGAGTAGCTCGACTAATATAATGTCTCTATAGTGTTATTTTAGTCAAACAAGTCAATTATTGACATGCTCAAACTCAACTTGTTTAAAAAGTGAATTGTTGTTACCCGAGTTTTTTTACGAGCCCCGAGTAATCGGCCTCGTGTAACTATCAGCAGCCCTATCCGAATATGTTCCGTAGAAAACGGCCAATGATACGTATTCAATAGTAAAGGACTGTGAATTGGGCTAGGCCTGACACAAACAGTATTGAATATTAGTGGGCCTTGAGGCCCATGACCCAGACGCCAGAGGGGAGAGAGATGTCAACTTCCAATTGGGAAGTACTATTAACATGTGTAGTAGTAGTACTACACCTTAGTATCTTTGAACTATTCTGTATGGCAATGTACTAACTAGTTAGGGCACTTGTACTAGCCACTTTCATATTATCATAATCTTTTTATCAAGGTACCCTCATTAAACATTGCACTTTTCTTCCTTCTTCTTACCTACCTTGCCTCTTTTTTCTTTATTTTTAATGTCCCCTCCTTCACAAATTTTATTTTAGGGTTTATTCTCCCCTTCTAATCTCTCTTTCTTCACCAAAACCACTTTCATTTTCACCTTTTCTACATGAACAATAATAATTTTCGTCTTTAAACAATAAAGTTGTGAGAATCATGTAATTTTTTTGTATCGAAAAAAATAATATTATAAGTGATAAGATTAAGACCGAGTCAGTTGACAGATGCACGTTATATTTAATATTATCTTTTTGATACCTTATGTTTCTTATAATTGTTTATTCATTTGACTTCCCCTAGAATGAAAAGTTTGTAAACTATTTAGGCAGGCAACACCATTGCCAAAAGATACCTTCCTCCATTGTTGGATTGTATGTCCCTTTCTATATTCTCCTTAATTTAACCCCTTTCCTATCTTAATTTGCATCTGAGTTGTTGTGTTTGTTGATCATCCAAATCAACACAGACATGTCTTCATCAAATCCGGGTCTCGAAGACGAAGAAGATGATCTTGAAAGACGATTCTCCTTCAATCTCCCTCCTCAAACTCCATCTGCAAGCTTTTTCATTGATTCTCCAACCTTTTTACCTGAGGATTTACTTGGCTACACTGAGGATTTCAGCTTACTATTTCCTGATGATCATTACATTCAAAATATACCTGAGAATACCAGTACTGTAAATCTAACTCATCAAGAGAGCCAAGCAGCAGGAGGATTACCAATGCAATTTGCGCAAGAGCAACAAATTAGTAGAGAGCAGGGAGAAACATCGAAATCGCCGTCATCAAGCATGATGATGATGGAGATTAAGCAGAAGAAAATGGATCATAATGCTAAAGAAAGGGTTAGAAGGCGCCAGCTCAATGACTCTTACCTTGCTCTTCGATCTTTGCTTCCTAATTCTCAGAAGCCTAAGGTCACAACTCTTTGCTTCTCACTTAAGTACTAAGATGCTTATACCTTTTATAATCGATGTGACAAATTTCCGAAAACCTTAAACCAGCAAACTGTAGCTGATGGTGTTGTGATGTCCTTTGAATGTTGTAGGAGAAGTGGAGTGCACCATACATTATAGATAGAACAGTAGATTACATTCCACAGCTTGAGGTCGAGATCGAGAAGCTCAAGTCCAACAAGGAAGACGTGATATATGAACTAGAAAAGGCTCAGCATCTCAAACAAGCAAATGAAAACCTAGAAGAAAAAGCTATCTCAGTCTCCATTAATGAAATTAAAAAGGGCCATGTTATCATTCAAATTTGCCATCCAAGAAACAAGGCTGAAACAATTTCTGAGCTCCTTCATATGATTGAGGGTGAAGGCATGGAGGTTTTGGATGCTTCTGTGTTCGATCCCTGTGAGGATAGATCTTGTTACCATTTTCGCATTCAGGTATGTTTCTTTACAAATTTAATCGAGCAATGGCTTTCTGCTTTCATAAGCTGTCAATCGAGAAAAAGACTTGGCGGTTGATATGTACAAATATGTGTGTTATGCAGATGGATGAGAGCTCAATTGGAGATGATTATGTTGCAGAGTTGAAGGAGAAAGTGGATTCATGGTTGAGCTAAATAGTTATTGCTAAAACGACGTCGTATTTAGCTGCATTGTCTCACACGACTTTCAGCATCTTTTAGGAGTACTAGATAGATCATACAAATTTATATTTTTCAAAAATTAGAACACATACAAAATATTCTTTGTAGTTTCAGTGAAAGAATGGTAGCTGAAAAAGGGAGGGAGGCTCTATAACCAATAGAACAATTTTTTTAAAGATAATTAGGGTCTCGATTAGGGATAAAATAGCTCTATGATTTGTGGATGTATCACTTTTGATATCATACTCATACTAAGAAATCGTTCACCCGAATTATCGCCCCAAGGATCACTTCACCCTAAATATAACCTAGTGATCGAGTGTGTCAATTTTTTCCGGATCACTCTATAAATTAAACGACTTTCAAAACAAACAGCTAAATATAACATAATACGATAATTTGATAATTCAGTTTCCCAAGTGGCGAGCGGGTAAATCCAAAATGAAAGAATTTTGTGAAGTATGCTCTTTTTTATGCCTAATTATTTTGTATACCCTCTAATTTTTATACTCTAATTGACTTACGACTATTACTCTATTAGGTGTACATTTACTAAATGTGTTTATGCTATGAGCCTATTTAATAGATCAATATTTGTAAAAGCCATAGTTAGTGAATTTGGCCATTCAAAATTACATGTCTCCTTAAAATCTCAAAAACATCAATCTCATTGATTTGAAAAAATGATGGGTGAGTTGGCTAAATTGACCTTTTTTGTATGTAGGTAAATTCAACTTACTAAGTTCAGGCCCAATCCAAAATAAAAATGTTGTAATTAGTGAGTTTCGAACCTTGGGTGACAGGGCCGCATGAGTTACACAATTCAAGCCCAATCAAAATACAAATGTTTTAGTTAGTGAGTTTCGAACCTTGGGTGATCGAGTGTATCGGTTTTTTCCGGATTCACCCTATAAATTAAGCGACTTTCAAAACAAACAACTAAATATAACATAATCCGATAATTTGATAATTCAGTTACCCAAGTGGCGAGCTCGTAATTCAAAATTAGATGTCTCCTTAAAATCCCAAAAACATCAACATGAAGTTAAATTTGTAAATAAGAAATCGAATTGTTTTATTTCAAACTTCAACTTGGTGGGCATTCAACTTCATTGATTTGAAAAAGTGATGGGTGAGTTGGCTAAGTAGATCTTTTTTGCCTACTGTAGACAATTTCAATTTACTTAAGCTCATGCCCAATCGTTAATAAAACCCAAGTTCAATTCAGGCCCAATCCAAAATACAAATGTTGTAATTAGTGAGTTTCGAACCCTAGGTGATCGAGTATGTCGTTTTTTTTTTCCGGTTCACCTTATAAATTAAGCGACTTTCAAAACAAACAACAAAATATAATATAATCCAATAATTTGATAATTCAGTTACCCAAGTGGCGAGCGGGTAATTTAAAATTATACATCTTCTTAAAATCTCAAAAACATCAATTTGAAGTTAAGTTTGCAAATAAGAAATCGAATTGTTTTATTTAAATCTTCAACTTGGTGGGCATTCAACTTCATTGATTTGAAAAAATAATGGGTGAGTTGACTAAGTTGACCTTTTTTGTATGTAGATAATTTCAATTTACTTAAGTTCAGGCCCAATCTAAAATAAAAATGATGTAATTAGTGAGTTTCGAACCTTAGGTGACAAGGTCTTCCTCCCACCCTTATATTAGATGGACTAATTGAACTTGTATATTATCTTGTCGATGCACATTATTAATACATATTGTTAATACACAATTTCATTTACAATGTAAATTTATGTAGTTAACAAACTCGGTTATTTACACAAGTCCATCATTTACACAAAATCCTTATTTACACAAGTCCGTAATTTACACAAGTATTCCATTTACACAAGTTCAAACCCATCAAGTTACACGAGAGTCACGAGACCAATTATAACTATAAAAAAATGTAGGCAATATCCCGTATTTATAAAGTTGGGTAAAATTCTGTAATTAAATAAATTAGGGCAATTGGTAAACTTTCAAAACTCTAGGCCTTTCCTACAATTAGAAAACATGATCATTTTCTGTAATTATTCAGTTAGAGCAAGTTTGCAATTTTCAAAATTTTGGACCAATATTGTAATACAAAAGTTATGGTTCTTTGTTGTAAATCACCTAAATTAAACAAACCCTAATCGAAGGTGAAGGAGAAGTCCGTTGGTGCAAATCGAAGGGCGGCGACAAGCAGACCGGGGAAGGCACTCGAAAACTCCGATTGTGAGCAGGCAAGTAGACCAGCATATCTACAAATCTGCGTCGGCGGACTACACCTTCGATCTGTGTTGGCGGACTAGTGCGAGTAGGCAGGTACAATCCAATTTTTTTAGTCCGGCGGGGCAAAACTAGGAGGATGGTGGCAAACTGGTGTTCGAGCCAGAGGAAGAGGATTGTAGCGGCACTCGATACCCATATTTGATTGCGATGACGATAATCCGTTCAAAACCGTCCGAAAAGGAATGGATACATCCCACAACCCTTCTTGTAAGTCTTATAGTATTGACCAAGTATCAAGGGGCGCTGATGACTCTAACTGGATAACTGTTTATGGAATCGACCATTCCAATTTTTATTTGGGGCAATACCATGCTTGTGTACAATTTCCATATGCTCTTATGGCTTTGGTTTATTACCTATTTGGTACAAATTTGTTTTTCTATGATGAACTCATCTTCTATGTATACTTCAGTATTGCCTTTTATGGGTTCAGATTGCTAATAAAGCTCAAATTCTCGTCATTGATCAAAACATATGGGAAACCCGAATCCTCTTTTGCTTACCCAATACAATATCTCATCATCAATGAGTGAATTTTCTGAAAAAATAACCAATTTTGAATGCAATATCTCATCACCAGTGAAAGAATTTTCCGAACAAATCACCACAAGTGCCTATGAAACATAAAGATACTTTTCAAGAGGTAAACGCCAATGCTTACAAAACCCAAAACAATCACTCCCGAAAATAAATCAACCCTCTATGAACAATCTTCTCCCTACAAATCATCTTTCTTTTATCCATCAAGTTCAGACCTTTATTCATCAAGATACCCGTGTTCTGCAATCTCGTCTTCTGAGGTTTGATGCAGTCATTTGGTGGCGGTTTCGTGCGTTTGTCGAGAAGGGAGCGTGGATTTATGATCGACTCCTGACAACTCTATTGCAGTTCGAATCTGAGGTGTCCACAGTTGTTCTCCAAGCTTCCCCTGTGTACTTCCTTCGAAGATGAACGTTTATGCTCGTTGCCTCCTGCTGGCTGGATCATCATGCTTTCCCTTGAAGACTTTTTTGCTCCAGGTTTTTATTTTGATGTATTTTTGTGTATTTCTTTTCTCCTTTATATATGGTCCTTCGTGACGGTTAGACCGTCTGCCGAGTTTTTCGGCCTTTCGACCCACTAAGACGGCGCGCCGTCTAATGGTTTCGAACCGCTTTCTATTTTCGAAAAAAAAAATACCCGTCAGAAACTGTAATCAAATGAACGAACAAACTGCAGGAAAATAAAAAAAAAAGAAAATTGCAAGCATTTCACACACCTTGTGAAGATGTGGAGGTTGCCTCCTAGAGCAATCACCATTGTTGGAGGCGGTTTTGATGGCGAGGGTTGCAGGAAGTCCCGACTAGGGTTTCCCGAGTCACCTTCTCCGACAGTTTCAGGCTAATCCGAATGGTGGACAAGACGAAGAAGATGAGCGAATGCAAGAAACCCTAACGAGTTCAAATGAACAACCGGCTGGTGAATGTTAGTGGAGTTGGCTATTGTGAGAGGAGAATTTTTTTTTTTATCTTTTTTAAGAGCATATTTTTATGAAAAGTTTTTTTTAAGGAAATTAATTTTTTAAAAGGGGTTTGTTTCTCTTTTTCTACAAACTTTTGAAATAATTACATCTTTTTAAACATTTTTAATATTTACGTTCGACTTCTTACTCAATCTCTAACACAGGGACCATCCACTAGTACATAACAACGAGACACGTTTGATTTACCAGTTATCGACGAAAATCGTAATGATAACACGGAACGAGCGGAGTCCGCCGGTGTAAGTCCTACGATTGAGCGTGGATTTAACCTTATAACATTAATTAGACGACTGTATTGACGTATCGTTTGTGACATTTTATTTTAAAAATTAAAAGGTTGCAATTGTGTAATTTTTTTATGGGAGATGATATATACACGCCAAAATTTTACTTATCCACGCCAAATTCTGTGCGCCTTTTGATGTGCATGATCCTATGCGCCTCACGATGCGCATGAAAGCATGCACATCCAAATGTGCACACAACATGCACATCCAAATGTGCACGCCGCATGCACATCCAAATGTGCATACTGTATGCGTCTCCTAAGGCGCACACAAACATGCACATTAAAAGATGCACAAGACATGCGTCTTAGGATGCAAATACATGTAATTTTAAATCGCTAGCGGATATCGGATATGTTATTATAACGAGGAAAAATTCCGGGCTTGGATATGGTATTGTGCATTTCGTAAAGTGCACAAGGGTAGGTTTTAAAAAATTTGCATTCTATAAATGACGTTGTAAGAAATCGGCGTAACACACAATTTTGAAGACATCAAAACCTGTAAAAGCACTTAGACATTTTACTTGGTCACGTCAAATTTTGTGTCTTTTGATGTGCATGCGTTGATGCGCCTTAGGAGGCACACAAGCGTACACCTTATGATGTGCATGTAACACTTTTAATTTTAATTTAATTTAATTAATTATATTTTATTGTTAAAATTTAACTAATTTATTATTCATCCATTGTTAGAAAATATTTTAAATTCTCCTATGTTCATTTATTTTTGGCAAAATTGACAAACTAGCCATTTTAAGTAAATCAATTTAGAAAGAAGACTCCTAGTATTTGAGATTGATATTTTGACCCCCTATAAAATAGAGTAGAGGAAATATAGTACAAAAAGAGGGAAAAGTTTGACAACTCATCGGATGTGACATGTTGTACTATCTCACATGTCACATCAATCAGAAAAAAGAATTTCTAATATCCTTACTTTCTCACCTATTACCCAAAAATCCGTTTACGCAAATAATCTCACAATCATACCCAAAAATAAATTTGTCAAAGTACATAAACATACTCGAAAATAACATACCCAAAAAATCAAATATCAAAATAAAAACATATCCATTAATTGGATAATATTTTTATTTATACCCAATTTAAATATCACTTAATCCAAAAACAATACCCAATTTAAATTTGTCATACCCAAAATTTTCAAAACTCGATATCGTACACAAACATCAATATAAAATGACATTTGGTCATTACCCAAAAATCCGCTTGACATTTGATCATTATAACACAGTTTGGGTAACCATAAAACATGCCCACGATATCACTTTAAATATAATTAATAATAAAAAAATATACTACAAAGTCAATACACGTATAAAAGCATACCCAAAAATCCGCTTACCCAAATAATGTCATAATCATACCCAAAAATAAATTTATTAAAGTACATAAACATACTCGAAAACAACATACTCAAAAAATCAAATATCAAAATAAAACCATATCCATCAATTGGATAATATTTTATATTTATACCCAATTTAAACATCACTTAATACAAAAATCATACCCAATTTAAATTGTCATACCCAAAATTTTTAAAACTCGATATTATACACAAACATCAATATCAAATGACATTTGGTCATTACCCAAAAATCCACTTGACATTTGATCTTTATAACACAGTTTGGATAACCATAAAACATACCCAATTTGAGTTTGTCATAACCAAATTTTACACAAATCGATATTATACACAAGCATTAATACCAAATGACATTTGGTCATTATAACACAGTTTAGGTAACCATAAAATATACCCGAAAATATCACTTTAAGCATACTCAACAATAAGAAACATACCACAAAAAAATAAACATATACCCAATAATTAGAAAAATACTACAATTTATATTTGAGTAACGAAAATAATGTCACACAAAAAAATTAGACATTCATGGACTTAAAAATTTCATCAAACTAGCTACATTAACCAAAAATGAAAAGTAAACATGTAAAAAAAATACCTAAACCAAAAGTAAACATCTAATCACCATCATTTCAAGTAGAGAAATTATTGTCCCTATTTTCTAGTTTTCATACCTATTTTTTCTTCCTTTTGTATAGAGGCATAGTTTGCAAAAGAGAATTTCAAGAGGTCCTATTTTCCTAATTAATTCTTTATTTTTTGATAAAAAATAGAATAAAGTAAAATCGTGAAATCTTCTACAAGTATTAATTACAATATATAAAATTAATTTATATGTTCATATTAATTTAATTACATCCAAAATATTTTAATGATTTACACAATATATATATATATATATATATATATATATATATATATATATATATATACCGTAAATCTTAATTAATATTTAAAATTTAAATTCTCCCATGTTCATTTGCTTTACATGTATGCGCATCCTAAGACGCATGTTATATGCACATTTGAATGTGCACGTTTGTGTGCGTTTCCTAAGGCGCACACTTTGTGCACATTTGGATGTGCATGGTCTGTGCACATTTGGATGTGCATGGTCCGTGCGCCTCAAAAGGCGCATTCGATTTGGCGTGTCTAAGTAATTAATTGGCGTGTATTTGGTTTTCGGGTTTTTTTATTGTAAACTTAAATTAAGAAGGATACTGATAGACGTACCAAAAAACATACAAGGGGCTTATCGTTTCCGAACTCTGTTTGGCTAAATATTTATCTTAAAGCCGCGGGTAAGGGTTCCGTTTACGCCATATACAATTTTCGTCTTCTTCGTCTATCTCGCCGCCATAGTTGGAGCTTGTTCTTTCGTTTATGCTTTTGGAAATAGGTTCTAAATCCCTACACGGATCTTACTTTCCATTCTTCGACTACTTTGATTTGGAATAGTTCTCTTCGTCCTGCTAAGTTATTGGATTGAATTAGGGTTTTGACAGTTGAATTTTCTCAATCAGGAAAAGACAAAATTGCTTGTGATGGTGCGGGATTTATCGCGATCTAGGTCGCCTTCGTATAGGCGTATCGACAGAAGAAGTCGCAGAGACAGAAGCAGATCTCCTTACTCTTCTTATTCCCATAGCAGGTGATCCCGTTCATTTCTCTTTCCTTTCTCTCGTTGTCTTCTCGACTTTAGACCTTTCCGAAGTTTTGTGTTTTGGTTTGAAATTCGATCAGGAGTGAAATTTGTGTTCAATTTTCATGATCAAAGTAGAAACCCTCTTTGGTATTGGAATTTGTTTTTCTTGGATGTCATGCTGGTAGCTTCTCATAAATCGCGGTTGAAGGCACAGGAGTTTAATGGTGTAGGCTGTGAGGACAGTATATCTCAATAATGTTGAAGACTACTGCCTGTGCAGTCTGGTTGAAACAGGAATTCTATGGAATCAGAGCTGTTGGAATTGGACATGTGTATGATCTAAGTTGGTTGGCCTTCTTACTCCAAAATTTCGAGTTTCTGTTAATACAAGGATGTACAAGAATGTCAAGAAACAACAATTCAATCTCATTTGGTGGACTGGAAGTAACATATATGGCAGAATCCGTCCCAAACCAGTGAATTTTTGGTTATTTTGATGGAGAGGCCGTCCCATATTGCATGATTGCCTTCTGTCCTTAAACAAATGCTTCTTTGGCTTCATCTAATCCTAACATGCTTCCCTTTCAGTGTTCTTTCAGGAGCTTGTAGATAATGTTAAGGCAATGTATGGCTTCTTTAAAGATTTTTGTGCTGCTTATATAAACAGTCTCCTTGTTATAATGACATAGTCACTTGGTTTTGTGCTCCACTTTTCCTGAAACATCTTTAATATGTTGATGCAATTATAGTTCATTTTCCCGATCTTGCTTAAGCCGGGCTCATTTAGGGTGCCAGAACTTGTCTAAAGCAGAGGAGCATGCACCTGTCCTCAGATTGAACCTGTGCATACACTGTGTTTCATATATGCCTTTGTGTTATTGTACTAGCTAGGTGTTTTGGATTGCTCCTGACTCTCGAGTGTAGTTATGTAAGTTTCATTAGCAATAACAGGAAGATGGCATACATTAGCATCAAGATTCTGTTACCTCTAGCGTTGTGAGGGAATATTATAAAGTGTAATTTGTTGTGTTCATAAAGAACATAAAAAAACCAAGCTAGGTGTTTCTGATACCTCTACCTCTAGTATGTGTCAATGGATGTACATTGCTCGAATCTGATAAGCAACACATGTTATAAAAGATGGAGCACTCAAAAGGTTTTCTTTTCCATTTTTAATGAGGTAACGTTATATGTTTCAATTGTAGTTTTGGTTTTTTATTGTGCTCGGTGGAGGTGTTGTGTTATTGATTTCCATTCGTGTCATATCTGGTAGGTTGCTTTTTATCTATTGACAATTATTTTATTTTTCTTAATTTCTATTTACATTTTAGACGAAAAAGTCGTTCTATCACCCCACGTCGTTACAAAAGTCGCTCACGAACTCCAAGGCGTCGTAAAAGTCGTTCATCTACACCAAAAAGGCATAGGAGAAGACGAAGTACTAGCACTTCACCATCTCCTGTGCACAAATCACCAAGTCCAAAAATTGGCTCACTGGAGCCAAAAACTGCAAGTGAAAAGTTGAAACAGGATGAAGAAGAGAGGCAGAGGTACAATAGCGACCAATACACCACTATTACTTGACGTGTTAATAATACTTGTACGCTTTGTGTTTCATTGTCTTTTTTTCCGTATCCATTTATGAAGAATAATTTGAGATGAAGTAGTGCTGCATTCTTTTTCTCTGTCTTAGTACTTTGGAATTGCTTGGCAAGGTACTATTCAGTGTAATTATTTTCAGGGTTGGATGCAAACATGGGCTAAAGTGCTTTGTGATTAGCAAGAAATTACATATAGAGATGCATTAGAAGGATCAGTTAGTTACACACTGTTGGTATGCAACCCTATCTATAGAAGCCTCGGTCTAAACTTAATGTGGCATCAATGCAAAGTGTAGCTGTAGTACTTCCTGTTTTTAAAGTTAAGATGAGTCAGATTGAACAACAGAATACTATATCTTTACTAGCTTGAGAGTTGTCAACTAAGGCTTTTCAACTTGCTACATCGTGAGCAAACTTTTGACATCGCCACTGCATATTCTTGGACCTTCTTAGCATCAAGGTTTTAATAGTTGAATTATCCTTACTGTCACCTCACGTGGACGTAGATGTGATTTCATTATTGTGACGTAGTTTGTTGATATGATTTTTTTAATGTGATGTAGTCTCCTTGTAAATGATGGATTTTTACTTCCATCATCATTTTCACAATTTCTCACATGCACATTGAAGAATATAATTTTGATGCATAAATGCAAGAATGCAAGTAATTTGGCTATAGTTTCAAGAATGCAGAGGTTACGTGGCGCTCTCTTCTACAGGCTTTTCTGACGGAAGATACTGCTAGTGTTCAACTTGTTATGTTTGATAATCCATTGGCTACCTCCTTTATCTACTGTTGATCAAATATCCAGTTTTGAAACTCATTTGTTTGGATCTGGATTCCTTTTTGAGGTATGCCTCGAAAGCTTTAGCATGTTGACTTTACACAAGTGAAGGTAGCTCGTCTGCTCATGAATAAAAGTCTGAGGAGACAGAGAAAATAAAAAAATGAATTATCTTATAATATTCTAATTTATTGCAAGCCATGTATGCTTTTTGTAAGGGTGCAGCTATGTTCTATATCAGTATTCTAGCCATATTTGTGCTTACATTCAATATTTCATTACCAGGCGTCAACGTGAGGCAGAGATTAAACTAATAGAAGAAGAAACCACTCGAAGAGTGGAAGAAGCAATCCAGAAGAAAGTAGCAGAAAACTTGGATACTGAGGATATCAAGCTTGAACTGCGAAGGTCTTTGGAGGAAGGCCGAAAGAAACTACAAGAAGAGGTTAAAATCCAACTTGAAAAGGAAAAGGAAACTGCTTTGCTTGAAGCTCGGAGGAAAGAGGTAACTGTTGTTTTATTATCTTTTGACATAAGAGAATTCTTGCATAAGGAAGCATAGATGGAAAGAGAGGATTAAACTTCAGGGAGTGGTGCATGAATTTCATAGTGTTGTTGCTGATGATAGAAAAATCTTATAGGTGCATGAATATTATTGGACTAACAAGTGATCTCACCCAAGAATTTGTAGATTGTGTTTAGGCAGTTTTCAACCCGTAGATCATATGGACCAAAATAAGCTGAAACCCCAAATGACTAAAATTTAAACTACAAAACTTATAGTACGACCGACCTAACCTCGTAAATTTAGGGATAGAGTATATTTCAACTCATATATATGTGCAGGAGCAAGCACGGAAGGAGAAAGAAGAGCTTGAGAGGAAGGTCGAAGAGAACAAGAGGAAGTTGGAGGAGGCTCAAAGGCAAGAAGCTCTGGAGCAGCAGAAGAAAGAGGAGCAGCGTTATCGAGAACTGGAAGAGATGCAGAGGCAAAAGGAGGAGGCCCTGAGGAGGAAGAAGCAGGCTGAAGAGGAAGAACGAGCTAAGCAAATGGTCGTTTTGGGCAAGAACAAATCTCGACCCAAATTGTCATTTGCCATTAATTCTAAATGATTAGGTGTGTTGGGATTCTGATAGATCTTGGCTCGGATCGAATGTATAATGACCTGATCTGTGATGTACGGGACAAGCTTTTGGTTCTGTAAGGAAGCTCATTTTGTTTGATCTTCACATTCATCGTCACCTTTATACCAATCTGAATGAAGATTGAATCAAAGCTAAGTAAAGTCACAAAGTCATTTCACTTTAATTAGCTACAACTTGATAAGCCATCAATTTCCAACAAGTGAGAAGCTCAATTTCCACATAAAAAGCATTTATTCTATCTTTATGTCTTCATTAGTACTAGAACATACGAATTACTAGACATTAAAATAGTAGAGTATACTGATACAGATGAGTTAACGAGAGCCAGATTCCAGATCTATGGCGAATCTGCAAATCAATGAGGATGAACTTTCTGAGAAGAAGAAATGCTTTTCCAAGCAGACCTCATGGAGGCAACGGCGGAGCTCATGGCAGCTCCGACGTACTTCTCGGAGGCAACAGTGGCAGCCTTCTCCATTGTATTCCCAAACTTACGAGCAGCTTCGCCGATCTGGACCAGGCTACTGAGCTCGGAGGCGGCAGTCTTATCCATCTCTTCCTCGAATCTTCGGAACTCTTCCATGGCGCTTTCCATGGTTAATTCGAAGTAATCTTCGGCTTCTTGGACGGAATTTTGAGCTTCTTCTACCTCCTGCGTGCAGTTGAGCTCCATCGCTGCCCATGCCTTGTAAGATTCCAACTCGAACAGCTTCATTATGTCTTCAATCGCGCTTGGATCGAAGCTCTTGTCGCAAAGTGCCTGGTCTGATAACAAGGTGAATTGTGCCATTAGATCTTCCATCGATTGCCGCTAGGTTTTTGCTTCTTCAATTTTCTTGGTCCGGATTTGGTAAAGTGGATATATAGAGAGAGAAAGAGAGTAGGGTTTCTACAATACTGTAGACGACATGAGAGATTATACTCACTAGTGGATCATATTTGGTGGGGGCGGGGCGGCAACACTTGTTTGTCCCTTTTTAATCTTCGATTTGATTCTAAAGTTACCGTTGAAACCTCGCCGGGAAAAATTGACCGTTATGGCCGTAGTGCCGTACATTTCTAAAGAAAATTGCCAAAATTTTGCCGATTGAATACATTTTTTATTGTTTCTCACAAAATTTTACTTAGGCGTTTGATCATGACACTAATATTTCATTACCCTCAACTTCATGGATGAATCTACTGATCTATATAGTCTGATTTGAGGAACACTTTTGTATCATTTCAAAATTTGAATACAAATTTACCTGGAAGAAGTTAAAAAAAGAGCCTGCCAAAAATAAAAGAGCATCATGTGAAGTATGCCGTACAAAAGCTGATAAGAACTTATAGCCATATGGAAAAATCCAATTGAAGAATCCTCAGGTAGTTTATCGAGTAACGTCTCCATAGTAATATGAAAGAATATAAATCTAAATAAGCTTTTTCTTCCTAAAATAGCGCTTCAAATACACAATCTGCAGCGTTGAAACTGCAATGCAGACGAGCAAAGACAGAATGCTACACAATGCCACTCTAGTGTTGGTCGTTTCACTCACCGACCTCATCTGTTCTTCCCTGAAAGTGTACAATCAAAATGGCATCAGAAGAAACAAAACCGGATGGGTTTTCAAAGATTATGAGAATCCGAGGCTAAGTAGTTTATACCTGTTCTTGAGATATATGAGTGTTTCATGGATGGATCCTACAGATGCTTCGAGTTTCCTTAGCTCAAGTTCAACGCCCTACGCCATTACAAGCGTTACATCAAAGCAGCAAGTAGCTAATGTTTCTGATCAGATACAGTATTTGTAAATGTTTACTTACTTCAATCTTCTCCTTTCTAGCAACTGAATCCCAGTCCCTGGCAGCGATTCCTACCTTCCAGTCAAGGTTTATGCTCATGTCTTTGCT
>BSUD01000290.1:223354-266697 GCA_033239045.1 Fagopyrum esculentum
TGAAACTACAAAGAATATTTTGTATGTGTTCTAATTTTTGAAAAATATAAATTTGTATGATCTATCTAGTACTCCTAAAAGATGCTGAAAGTCGTGTGAGACAATGCAGCTAAATACGACGTCGTTTGAGCAATAACTATTTAGCTCAACCATGAATCCACTTTCTCCTTCAACTCTGCAACATAATCATCTCCAATTGAGCTCTCATCCATCTGCATAACACACATATTTGTACACATCAACCGCCAAGTCTTTTTCTCGATTGACAGCTTATGAAAGCAGAAAGCCATTGCTCGTTTAAATTTGTAAAGAAACATACCTGAATGCGAAAATGGTAACAAGATCTATCCTCACAGGGATCGAACACGGAAGCATCCAAAACCTCCATGCCTTCACCCTCAATCATATGAAGGACCTCAGAAATTGTTTCAGCCTTGTTTCTTGGATGGCAAATTTGAATGATAACATGGCCCTTTTTAATTTCATTAATGGAGACTGAGATAGCTTTTTCTTCTAGGTTTTCATTTGCTTGTTTGAGATGCTGAGCCTTTTCTAGTTCAGATATCACGTCTTCCTTGTTGGACTTGAGCTTCTCGATCTCGACCTCAAGCTGTGGAATGTAATCTACTGTTCTATCTATAATGTATGGTGCACTCCACTTCTCCTACAACATTCAAAGGACATCACAACACCATCAGCTACAGTTTGCTGGTTTAAGGTTTTCGGAAATTTGTCACATCGATTATAAAAGGTATAAGCATCTTAGTACTTAAGTGAGAAGCAAAGAGTTGTGACCTTAGGCTTCTGAGAATTAGGAAGCAAAGATCGAAGAGCAAGGTAAGAGTCATTGAGCTGGCGCCTTCTAACCCTTTCTTTAGCATTATGATCCATTTTCTTCTGCTTAATCTCCATCATCATCATGCTTGATGACGGCGATTTCGATGTTTCTCCCTGCTCTCTACTAATTTGTTGCTCTTGCGCAAATTGCATTGGTAATCCTCCTGCTGCTTGGCTCTCTTGATGAGTTAGATTTACAGTACTGGTATTCTCAGGTATATTTTGAATGTAATGATCATCAGGAAATAGTAAGCTGAAATCCTCAGTGTAGCCAAGTAAATCCTCAGGTAAAAAGGTTGGAGAATCAATGAAAAAGCTTGCAGATGGAGTTTGAGGAGGGAGATTGAAGGAGAATCGTCTTTCAAGATCATCTTCTTCGTCTTCGAGACCCGGATTTGATGAAGACATGTCTGTGTTGATTTGGATGATCAACAAACACAACAACTCAGATGCAAATTAAGATAGGAAAGGGGTTAAATTAAGGAGAATATAGAAAGGGACATACAATCCAACAATGGAGGAAGGTATCTTTTGGCAATGGTGTTGCCTGCCTAAATAGTTTACAAACTTTTCATTCTAGGGGAAGTCAAATGAATAAACAATTATAAGAAACATAAGGTATCAAAAAGATAATATTAAATATAACGTGCATCTGTCAACTGACTCGGTCTTAATCTTATCACTTATAATATTATTTTTTTCGATACAAAAAAATTACATGATTCTCACAACTTTATTGTTTAAAGACGAAAATTATTATTGTTCATGTAGAAAAGGTGAAAATGAAAGTGGTTTTGGTGAAGAAAGAGAGATTAGAAGGGGAGAATAAACCCTAAAATAAAATTTGTGAAGGAGGGGACATTAAAAATAAAGAAAAAAGAGGCAAGGTAGGTAAGAAGAAGGAAGAAAAGTGCAATGTTTAATGAGGGTACCTTGATAAAAAGATTATGATAATATGAAAGTGGCTAGTACAAGTGCCCTAACTAGTTAGTACATTGCCATACAGAATAGTTCAAAGATACTAAGGTGTAGTACTACTACTACACATGTTAATAGTACTTCCCAATTGGAAGTTGACATCTCTCTCCCCTCTGGCGTCTGGGTCATGGGCCTCAAGGCCCACTAATATTCAATACTGTTTGTGTCAGGCCTAGCCCAATTCACAGTCTACTATTGAATACGTATTATTGGCCGTTTTCTACGGAACTATTCGGATAGGGCTGCTGATAGTTACACGAGGCCGATTACTCGGGGCTCGTAAAAAAACTCGGGTAACAACAATTCACTTTTTAAACAAGTTGAGTTTGAGCATGTCAATAATTGACTTGTTTGACTAAAATAACACTATAGAGACATTATATTAGTCGAGCTACTCAGTCTCGGCTCAAACATGTCATAACTCAATAAAAGGCCCTTTTGGCTAAATAATACCGTATGAGCGTTATATTGCCGAGCCAACCGGACTTGACCTAAAAAAAATTTAGTTCGAGCTTGTTCACTTTCTAAACGAGTCAAATATAAACACTTCAAGCTCGTTTAAAACTTAGGAACTCGTTTATAACGAGTCTAGTTTGAACATTGTCAAAAAAAAAATAAAAAAAAAAATATGTATCATGTGTATTTTATAGCTAGTTTGTAAAAGATGTATTAAAAAAGGAGCTTAAAATGCCACAAATTTGCATTTATGAATATACCGCGGCATTTCAATATTGCTTAACTACCTTGAAATTTTTTCTGATATTTTGAGTCTAGCATAGAATGAAAAATGCTGACAAGGGTAACAGACATTCAAGAAAGAAGCTGACAAATGCACTGTGGTGGTGCATATATTATATAGTAATTAACATAGTACCAAAAGTACACAGATTAATGTGATGAACAAAGCTCTCTTTGTTGTTATTCTGGGTTATAAATCTTCAACTGTAAAATTAAAACCCTTAAAAGGCAAATCCCGATTTCAAAGCCTTGATTGATCCTTCTCAACCCTTTGCTGATGATGTGTATTCACTGATTTTTCACATGTATTGGTCAGTGAAGTGTACATTTTTCACGGGATGAATTGTCACTGCATCAGATTAGTAGAAGATTCATCTTCATCCTCTAGCAAACACAATGCTGGTTCACACTTTGCTGCAAAACCAAACTTGGATGTCGAATACTTCCTATATACTCCTGTCAATTTTCCTGTCCCCGCTCTTTGGTGATAACTCACCATTAGTCTAGAACATTCACTGCAATTATCACAACACAATGCTATTTAAGACACATCCTGTGATCTAAACCTGGGTTTTCGAAGATATGAATATTGAACATAGATAACTTACAGCAGATGTTCTTCAGAGAAGGTTGAATACCATTCACAAGTCTTGGACCATTGCTTCGACCCGTTTAGCGAACATTGAGCCGTGTACACAGCAGAAGCCGCGAGAAGCGACGGCTGAAACTTGAGCATCTCATACTCCACAAGTGATAGCTCAATTAAGAAGTTTGCTAAGAGCTCAAGCTGCTACACAAGAAATGAAAACACTTGATAAGCTGTACTATTTTGAGAATTTCTTTCAATATTTTAGGAACCATCTAACCTTTTTATCAGAGTCAGCAGCCTTAAGGAACCTAGTTAAGAACACATATGGTGTTGGTAGTGACATGTTAAATTGCAGTTTGTTCAGCATCAACTTCTCCTGTCAAAAACAAGGAGAATGAGAACAAGCTGATAAAAGCTAGTTTCAGTGTGACTAGAGTGAGTTGATAAGTACCATTTCAAGCAAGTCAGTTCTTGAGTAAGCTTTATCTGAAATGAAAATAAAATCTTCCATAATAGGCACTGAGACCTCCTCATATTTGCAAGCCAAAAGCATGGCTATTAGCCCAACCATTTGAAGCTTCTTCCTCAACACTGATTCTCTAGCTAGATATCTATCTATAAGATTCACTGTCAAAAACAACGTCTCCTCCCTCAGCTCAAACTTGTAATGTACCTCAATTAACCAGTCGATTAGTATAGCTCTCATCTTCTCATTGATGTCAAATTGTTGAGACATGTAATTTGTTGGCACACAACTAGAAGCCTGATCCAAAATTACCATTTAGTAACAATGATGTATTCAAGATAAATTGCTTCTAAGTGACAATTTACCTCCATTTTCCTGTAGTAAGCATAGAGATCTCCCACATAGTCAACAACTGCAAGAGAATTCTTCGTGTCACAGCTGTCGATATCGATGACAGGGTCTTCAAATATGTCTTCCATATCAACCTCCTGGGTATACTGATGTTTTTTAATAAAATTGTTGGATAATATGTAACTGGAGATTTAATGATATACTAAAACTGCAGAATGTGTTACCATTTGATGATTCTTGTCACTGAAAACAGATCCAATTTGCTCTGGTGACATTGGAACAGGCATATCTGAAGCTTGTTTATACTCATCCACATCTGTGATCTTGCAATCCTCAACTGGTTTCTTGCTTTCTTGGTGAGCAGCAAACTTTCTGGAAAAAAAAGGTGAATAATCTACTCAGTTAGAAGAATATTTACAGGAATATAATGTTTGATTAAAAATTGGGAAAATAATTTTTTAAAAAAAGAGACAGAAATGCATGTTTAAACCTTGTGATTGGTCTTTTGCCTGGGTGATTAAGGTTAGTACATTCCCTGCAACAAAAAAGATAAATATTAGTCCATGGCTCACACTATCAAAATTCTGGCATGAATCATAAATGAGAGCTTACTATCAAAATTCTGGCATGAATCATAAATGAGAGCTTACTCTGTGATGGCTCTTTTGTTGGCAACACAAGGATATATAGAAGAAGCTATCCCTAAATTCTGGTTAATCACACTCAAAGCACGTCGAGTATTGCGTCTGTTATCTGGTCCGAATTTCTTTGTGACAACTCCACCTTCAAATTAAAATTCATCAATTACCTTCAAACTAAATACAGTAACCCAATTTATAGAAATCCAAAAATTTTAATTTTCCATATGATTCCAAAGTTTTTGCTTACCTTGTTGTCTTGTGGGTTTGGCTAGAGATACATTGTTCGAGTCAGTAGCCATTGTATTTCTGAATCAATGTCAAAACAACAACAACAACAACAACAACAACAACAACAAAAATGTTCTCGTCAGCTGATGTTTTAATTTTTCTATAGTCTCCTCGTAACTGTAAGAACAAATGACCATCAAAAACTCATTAATGATAGCAGTGCAAGTAAATGAAGCTTAATTAAGTATTGTGAATAAGATAATTACAGATCAAACGAGTAAACCAAACGAAACTAGCTTCACAGCTTATCTAGCTTAGCCAAGTAACTTCATATATTAATTATTAATTAGAAGTAAATGGAGGTAGTTAGACATATCAGCAATTTGAATAATGATTTTGTATACACTCTAAGAATGAGAGAAGGAGAGGGACCTGACGGAGGAGAATGAAAGGTTGTCAGTTTGAGATAAAGATGGCCGGAGCTTGACCGCCGGCAATGGAATATGGTGGCCGGAGAGCGGGACCCAATTGTAAATACACCAGAGAAAAGTTAAAGCAGAAGAGGAATGCAATACGGTGAGTTAAGGGTGACTTATAATAAGGCAAAAGAAAATTGGGATACCTTCAAATTTGCAAATACAACGGCTAGTGAAAAAAAGTCCGTTGATTTCTTATCTTTATGGAGAAAAAAAAAAGAAAATGGTCGGGGGTAGTAGAAACAGTAGCCGTTGTCTCTTTTTAGCTGTAAGTGGGAGACGGAGGAGCCTTCAGGGAATTGCTAACGGTCATATCATATGGTTCGGGTACTTGACATATGACACGTGGCACGTAAATAATTGGTAACAGAATATCAGAGATTTTTCCTTTTTTCTTTTGCTTCAATTTTGGGTTAGCGAGTGCAGATTCAGCGGGCGAAGGCTCCGTAGTCGAAATTTAATTGCTAACGGTAAAAAAAAAATTATTTGTTTCTTTTTTTTGCTTAGTTCTTACATTTTGTGATTAGCGTTTTTTTGGTTGCAAGGAGCGGGTTGGTCGGAAAACAATGGATGGAGCCATTTCCACTTTTTCCACTAAATTCATGTCTAGGGTCCCGATGATTTAAGTTTTTAAATTATTATTAGTTTTTAGCATTAAATTACTATCGAAATTATTATTTAGCGGATCAATTGCACTTGATCACCCGCTAAATGTTTAAATGTAAAAAAAACACTCATTAAATATATTTCGTTAGCGTTTTAACTCACCTCCTAAATCTATTAGTTTTATCGTCAATGGGGTCATATTCTTGAATAATACTATATTGTGCATGAATTGGATCAGGTTTTGTTTAAATCATAAATCAAGTAAAATCAATTGTCCAAAATCTTTACTAAAAAACAATCTCATATCTAAGTAAGGTCATTATTACGAAACAAAAATGTCATATGTCGATCTTTACCAAAAGAAAGTCTCAACCTGTTCGTTCATCATCAGAGTGATTAAGGTAAGTTCAATCTCAGTTTTTTGGTTCGAGAATCTCAAGCCCTACTTCCGTTCCCTAGTTCCGTTCTTTATCAAATTGATTGTTCGTGTTTACTTTCATTTTAGATATTCTATTCGACTTGAACCCTAAATTTGTTCTAAGGGAAGCACATTATGGGTGGAGATGAGTTCAAATTTCATTGTGGAATACTAAATGCCTTCTAAATATTGCGAATACATAGTTATATGTGGAACCCTAATTTATTTTGTATCCCTTTATCAGATTGTTGTTTGTGTTGTATGTGTGTATCCGAAGATATGGTATAAAATTGTGCATTTTGTATCCCTTTATTTGTGTGGACCCAATTTTTTTTATAAGTTGTTGATATCAATGATTGTGTGTTTTGTTTCATAGTTTTACTTTATTGGCTAAATTTGGTAGACCTCGTCATTGCAAGTGTTTATATAATTTTTGTGTTGACTGAATATTATTGTCATTACATTATATGTTTAATAGGAAAGTTTTGTCTCTATTTGAAACATTTCTTCATTTAATATGGAAAAATGGTTATATGTTAACACATATACCTTGTATTGACGTTTCATAGTGGGGAGAAGTTTTACTTAGGTCTTGATGCTCAACTACGTTATATCAAATAGAAAGTTGAGGTTTACAATGACCAAGATCCAGATCTATTGTCTAAGGTTGTGCTAGAATCTAAATAAAGAAGAATTTGGTTGTTTGAATGTTAGAGAATCATGGTACTCACCGCTTGGAAAAACATTACACGTTGGGTTAAGAAAAGTTGAAGGAGATATTGATATTTGGGACATGGTTACCTGTTTTGGACGTGATAGGCTGGTACATGTGTACCTTGTAGGAAGTGGTGAGTTTAGCCTAACAGATTTGTGTGTACAAGGCCCACACAAAAATGTCCATTTCAAAATCCCTTTCTACCTCAATTTCACCACAATCACAACCCACTACTATCTCCTTAGGTCCCAAAACATCTGCAAAAACCCTAACACTACTAGAACAAACCTTTCTTCATAATAAATGCACGAACCTCAACTCTCCCATTTGTGAAGAATCTCAACTAGATGTATCGTGTTTAGATAGTGAAGTGAGCATTTTAGGGTTTGAATCTTCTTTTTCTGATGCAGAGTTTGATTTCAAAGATAGTGAAGACGAAGATGATAATTTGTTTAATCAAAATGTTGATTTTGAAGTTAGTAAGCTGAAAGGGCACAATGTGATTGCAGAAGTTCCAATTGAGGGTGAACATTTGGGATTTGCTGATGATGAAACATATGATTCTGAGGAGTTTGAAATTAGTAGTGGTGTAGAAATTCAAAGCAATGTTGACAAATCAAGAGTAATAGCATGACATATTCCAATTTATGAAAGTAAAAATGACTTCGATTCAATCTATGTAAATTGTAATATTTTTGTGGTTTTGTATTTATGAATGCATGTAGAAAAGGGGAAAGACTCAGTGAAAAGGAAAATGTGAAATATGAAAACGTGTGACATGAAAGGAAAACATGAACGAGAATGTGAGTAAAGCATCACATACTTAAACTATGCATCGTCCTCGAAGTGAAAAAAAAGTAAAGAGAAGAAGGTACTCACAAAGCAATGTAGTGCATGCATATGGTGGTAAGGGAGGAAAGGTATTAGAAAGGTGGAATTATGTGGATTGAAGTCCACGTTGTGCATCCTTAGGATCTTCAAGCATCCCTACATAAGGAAAGGTATTAGAAAGGTGGAATTATGTGTAGGCTTCTTGAAGTCCACGCTGTGCATCCTTAGGATCTTCAAGCATCCCTACATAAGACATAACCAACAACCGTCATCTAAAAAAGGGAAATAAGATAAGCAAATGACATAAACAAGTGATAAAAAGGGAAAATCAAACCCACAATAAATCTACCTTGAAATTTTGATCCCCATTCATAATAGTTGTCTTCTATGATATGCTTGACCTCAAGGAGGATCAAAACTCGTATTTTGATATTTTTTATCGTTCTTGCTCATTTCTGGCCTCAAACAGCTAAAATAAGAAATAAACCAAAGTAGACCCCACATCATGCAACGGGAAGGATTTATGCTCTATATGAACACAAACCAAACAAAAATGAGGTATGAAATACATGAAAATAATGACTTTAAAGACGTGTGTTTTAGACTTATCATTACACAAGTTGACAATATAAATGTGATCAATAGTCAAACAGGAAGTTCATTTACACCTATTGCAGCTCCAAGTAGATCAGCTAGAAAAAGTGATAAACTCGATATCAACTAGTTATTGCTTTGAGACGCTCAACAAGAAGCATTCAACCACTAGCGAAGCTTCTTGATCAGCCAAAAAATGTGGAAACATTTGTCTTCTTTGTGTTATTTTTGTGTCAAGCTTATGTTTAATATTCCAAATTGTGGAGTATGTATCTTTTCTAGGTTTATTTTGTGTCAACTTTCAATGGTATGTATTATTCCAAACATGATGGTATCCCAATGTTGGATGATTTTGTGTTATATGTTCATATTTTGATGATTTATGTCATTTTAAGGTTATTTATAGACAGACTATGTGTGCCCTTATTTTGTGTTATTTGCAAAAAATGACCTAACTTTTGAGATCCGTATTTAGCCTTGGTTTTGATGCACTAATGGTCTCCTATAGTTTTATATGGATATGATGAGGGATCATTATTGAATGATTATATTAGAAGGGCTACTAATGCCTATGATAATGGAGATCTACTTTGGGAAGACATGGATGAAGCTACGAAGAATGCTATTGAAGATGTGGAAGAGATGTTTCAAGCTGGACAACATCTGATTACTGAAATGTTCACAGAGATTGCAATCAAACCAAATGATCCGATTTTGTTGGCAATATTTTTCATGGGATCTTGTCTTATATTCCTTTATAAATACTTCTTTGATATCATCTTCATTAGAGATAGTTAAACCAATACTCTTCGTGATCGATATAAAGTTTTTCGGTTTCCTTTACTTGTTGCTTTTTTATGATGTTAGCTTGTGTTAATGTCTCCTAGGTTCACATGTCTTGATTTTGCATGTTGCATCCAACATTTTTGTTGAAAGTTATTATCATACATTTTTTTTTACAAAAGAGTTTGTTGGATTTAGAAATCAAACTTGGGTTAAGGGATCTATTGGACACGATTTGGAGTTTTTTTATTTCAAGATCCGCTTCATCGACTTGTCTATTACTCCGTGTTTTCATATTACCTTTAAGAAGATTGGTTATTTAACAATAATAAACATGGGAGTTTTTGGGTTGAATTCTCCATGCTTGTTTAAAGAGGTTTTTGTGGTCTTCCCTTTGCACCCACATTGATTCAAAATAGACAAGATTTGGAGTTTGTTTAATGAGATTTTTCGACCAATCTCGACGGAGATTCTATGGTGGTCAAAAGTTGTGAATATATTGTTCCAAGTATGCATGGTCAAGTATATTTTAGGATGTTCGGGTGGGCTAGGATTTGATCTAACTTCTCAAAAGTATTACCAATCTCTTCCGCTCTTTTTTCCTCCAAGAGAACTCTTTCTCTTTTGGAAGTAAGATCAAAGAGGTAAAAGAGGTTCCTAAATTTATAGTCTTTGGAATCTTGATTTGTTAGACGCCAATCCTCCGATTTTTTCATTGGGGCAAGCTATTTCATTGATGTCACTAATGACCATCGATGACACTTCATTAGTGATATGATTGGTTAGCGAGTTCTAGAAAATATTTTTTGTTTTTATTTGGTGCGCATAAACGAACTATATCAAAAATGATAAATTGTTTAGAAGATTTGAGTGTTTTATCACAATAAACCGTTACTTTTTATAAAGTTCATATTTTTCATTATAGAATTGGTAGTTCATCCATGGATGCATAGACCTTCCGCAAGAACATCGGTCAAAATAAAACTTGTCAAAAACCATTGTTTGCCAACCATATTTTTTCCTGTTTCATACTTATTTTCAGGTTCATAAGTATTATCATTCGAATGTTTTTTGTGTAATATTGATGTTCTTTTTAATCATGTTTTTATGTGTAATAGTGATAGGATGGGTCAATTAAACCCTGAAATTCTATCATCATTATTCTCGATTGCTTCTTTACATTTTGTGAGTTGTGGTCGATCCCTCCAACTAGATCTTCCGTTTCTTGAAAACATACAAAGATAGAGGGCCTGTTTAGTTAGAGGGTTGGAGATTTTTTTTAGTTTTGTGGTTGGAGTTCTACAAAATTAGAGATGTTTAGTTAGAGTTTAAGGGTTAGGGGTTTTAACAAGTTTTGTGGTTTGGGGGTATTTCTTCAGAATCTAGCCATTGAAGGTTTTTGGAGATTTATGGTTGTTGTTGGAGAATTATGCCCAAAATATCCTCTTCAACAGTGCATCGTTCATCTTCCTCTTCTCTCAGTCGACTGCTGATTTTTTTTTCTTCTATCATCACAAACCTTCAATGAGAAGCTGAGAAATCAATGAAGAAATAGAGAAGAAAGAAAAATGTTCAAGAAGGAAGAGAAATCAATGAAGATACCGGTCTCTCGATCGATTGAGATTTCTTCTCTTCTTCTCAAATCTGTAATTCAGCACCAATTTTACAGTACCAATTTTACAATTGAATCAACAATAATACCACCCTATCCTTCCCAGGTTCCAATTGAAACTACAATGGAGTAACCCAAACCTTTCCCTTCATTTCTTCCCAAATTGTTCAAGCATTCTCCATGAGAAGAGAGAAAAATCGACAGTACCTTCTCCAACGTTCTTCTTCTCTTCAATTCGAGTATTACAAACCATATTCCATTAGCAATGTCTTCTTCTCTTCTTCAATGGTATCCTTCACAATCCATGGAGAAGTGGAGAAATAGACGGAGGAGAAGCAGAGAAATTAAGGAGGACAAACAATCTTTATTCTTCTTACTAGAAGAAGAACCGAAAAAATATGAGAAAGATGTGAGGAGAAGAGCAAGAACGCAGGAGAAGAACATAAGAACATCGATGTTCCTGTGCGTCAAAGGAATTGCATAAAATTAGGGCTGAATCATAAATGATGGGGGTAATTTGGTCTTTACTTATAATCGAAACTAATTTCGAACCCTTTAACTAAACACGTATACGAGTTTTTTTATAAACCGCAAATCTCAAAGCAAACCTCCCTAAAACCGCAACCGCAACCACAACCGCAACCGTAACCGCAACCACAACCGCAACCACACTTTTACTAAACACGCCCAGAGCTAGAATCACAAGTTTCCTATATAACTTGTCAACATGGTTCAAACTATCAGAACATTTATAGAACGTAACACTACACCGGAAAAGTAACTTAGTAAAGGACCTAGACTTCGTATAGGGTTGTGCAAACCGAAAATTAAGGTATAGTCTTGAACCTTCATTTTTAAATCTGGTCTAGACCGTCTTTACCTTTTCACAATTTATTTAAAAAGAAAATCAGATATAATTCCAAGATTGGATCGGATAGTACCATTATGGATAAAGATTAAGATGTTATCATTTGTGCCACATACTAAATGTTACCCGACAAAGTGTCAATTCTAGTAGGGTCACGATTTATATTATAGAATTAAATGTCAAGAGCGTGGTCTTGAAGTTGTGTAATCTATTGTTCGTTTGCCGTTGAAGTAAGGTACTTCTTTAATACACTACATTATCATTGAGATGTTTCAGAATACAAAATGAACCTCTTACTATTCCGTTAAGTGTGTGATTTCATTGATAGTGTAATTCGAGATAACAACAACACTAAAAACAATGTTTTTTTATCGATAATTCGTGATATATTTAAATATTTTCTACAATTGCAAAGGACTGCATTTTCTAACAAAGAAATTTCATCTCGAAACAACAGAACTCAAGCTGAATTCATAGACCTGATCAAGTTAAATGTGTATACATAATGATATTTAAGGATTACTACAATTGTTTCGGTTTCAGCAGGGATTGATTGCTCAAATTGAATCACAACAGTACAACGCTAAATATACACAAGTCCAATCTCAGGTGTTTTCCACATCCCTCACACAAATTTTAAGGTTGCTTGTAGTCACCGAGTTCTGTTGCGGATCCATGTCGGCTCCGGTGTGAAGGAATCCTTCCAGAGCCGCGATCAGATGACTTGGACGAGCCGGTTCTGACTTCCATCTTTTCTTTCATGGTTTCAATCTGCTGCAACGTTTCCACAACTTCCTTCATATCGGGTCGGGCTCGTGGGTCTTTGCGGAGGCACTTGGCTGTAAGCTGAGCGGCATCCTGAGCTGCTTTCAAGGAGTACTGCCCGTTTAATCGCCCATCTAACACGGATTTCACCTTTTTCTTGTTCAACAGGCTAGGCCTTGCCCAGTCCACTAGGTTTTTCTGTCCGTTTGGACGGTTAGGATCGACTGCTCGTAGACCTGTTAGCAGCTCCAGCAATACCACTCCGAAGCCATACACATCGCTGTTCACGTACAAGTGCCCTGATTTTGTAGGGTCGATCATCAGAGTTACCATCAGTAAAACACACACAAATAATCTCTTAAGCTGCATTATGCATAAGAAAGACATAATTGTCACCTGTTGCGACGTATTCAGGAGCAGCATAACCAAACGTGCCCATAACTCGAGTTGTAACATGTGAATTGTCTCCCGATGGCCCAAACTTAGCTAGCCCAAAGTCTGACAATTTTGGATTGTAACTCTGCAAGCAACAACAAAGAGGTACAAAGAACATATTACTACCATTTCTTGTTTGCAATCTCTGAATTGCATTTAGGGCGGTACACTTTTTGATTGCGTATAACTAGGTTTCGGGTACATTGTCCACATCCAACTCTTACGTTAGCAACGAGGTCCAGACCAATGTTCAAAAGTTCATAGCATGGGGAAGGGCATAGTTAAAAGAGTCAAGCAATGTCAACTTGTTACCCCGTCAAGAAGGATATTTGAGGCTTTGAAATCCCTGTATATGATTTGATTCTCCAGAGCATGTAGAAAGGCCAAGCCACGAGCTGCTCCTAGAGCAATGTTGATTCGTCTGTCCCAGGCAAGCGGTTCCACAGACCCTGCAGGTCCAAAGGGAAACAAAAATCAGCACAATCTACGAATCTAAGCTTGCAAACACCCTCAATGAGTTTAAACTTACTCCTGAAAAGGTGATGTTCCAAGCTTCCTTTAGCCATGTACTCATATACTAGAAGGAGCTCCTTGTCCTCCCAGCAATAACCGAGCAACCTAACCAAGTGAGGGTGGGAAAGGCTTCCCAAGAAATTAACCTCCGACTACATTCCAAATAAAAAAAACAAAGGAATTAATATAGTGCTTAAATGATTAAGATACTTGAGTAGGGAAATTTTCGTTTATCTTTTACGCACACAAGCTTGAATTTGCTCGTTGATTTTGAAATTAGTCCAGATGACAAATAATAAGTATTCACATCAAATGTAGCATGACCCTAAATAGTCTAACCATAGATGGATGTATATTATGACACAAAAAAGAGCTAGCAAAAGCTTCCATTGAAGACTCGTGTTTCAAGAGACGAGTAAGGACAAAGCACAATCAATCAGATATCCCTCTACTCTATTTGACTTGAAGGTGCCTTCAGAAAACTGACATTTCCGGTCCAGACAATGAAAATGTTGATAAACATTAACCTAAACCGCCGAAAAGGTTGGAACATCTTAATAAACTTATATGTTCGTTCAATGTTTAGTACATACTTGATACTTCAACCAAAAAATCAAGTCAATTATCCTAATTTGCAAGATTTGCAGTTTTACACATCATAGCTCGCCAGCTTGGGCATTGAAAAACATTCTCAACACACAATCAATCAAATGCCAACCAATGCTGAAAGCATAAAAATCCCTCACCTGCCATTGCTCAAACCCTTGTAAACTCTCCGAATTCAACTTCTTGATAGCCACAACAGTTTTAGACCCGCTCTTGAGCTTATCATCAATCCACCCTTTGTAGACCCTCCCAAAACCTCCTTCCCCTAACACAGTGTCAATCTTGAATCCCTTGGTGGCACTTTTCAGCTCGGAGAAAGTGAAAATTCTCAAGTTGGGTGTCTCCAAAATCTCTCCATTTGGGTCCCGTTCATCAATGCTTCTTCCACTTGCTGCTAAAGATAACCTACTGTTTCCGGCACTGCTGCTGCTCTCTGAAAACCATTTATTTGTACTGGTATTGGGCCCTGAAACCCCTGAAACTAGTCAAACAATCAAACAAATGGTGGTAAGAACTTCTGAGAACTAAATATACAAGCCTCAAATTGGTGCTTCATGATAGTAAGAACTTCTAAGGTTGTTGATTGCAGGTTCAAATTAGAGCTTTTGGAAACTCAGAGATACAACTGTTGCATGTGATGGTAACCTAGAATGAAGAACTGAAGTACAAACTCAATTATACGCAAGCACCAATTTATAACTGTCACAGTAATCACAAAGATGATACGGCAACAAACAAAAATTTCAGTAATCTCATACCAGAAGTAGATTTTCATGTACGATAAAGAACCTAGCATTAAAAACTGAAGTGCAAACTCAATTACAATACGAACATCAAAATTTGAAAACACCCAGCTCTGATTTACAAAAAAATCAAACAAAAATGCAGAAATTTCATACCACAAGGAGAGCTTCGTGGATGATAAAACCTAGAATTTAGAGCTCAAGTCCAGAGGAGCATCGAATTTAAAGAAACCCGACTCTAATCATCAGAAAACAAACAAAAATGCAGGAAATTCATAGCACAATAGAGCTTCATGGGTGATAAAAACCTAAAATCTATAACTGAAGTGATGAGCGTCGGATTTTAGAGAAACCCAACTCTTATCATCCGAATAGAGCAGACATAAAATCTAGAAAAAATGCAGAAATTTGATACCAGAAGAGGTTAATGAAGGTGTAATGGCGCTTGGTTTGAGTTCATCAGGTGAAGAGGATAATCCAAAACAGTTGCCCATCAGAAGATCTTCTTTTGGTTTCTTCTTTTTGGTGCATCGACTCTCTCATTTAGCTGTTCCAACCGAAGATTGACAATTTTGGACACAAAGGCTTTTGGGTGAGCCCTTTAGTTGGTTGGTTGCCATGAAGAAAGGGGAGACAGAGAGAGAATGATTGCGTGCGATACTTTATATTTATTTGTTTGCAGATTTACGTATTATGTTTACCTTTCATTTACTCATTTTAAAACCTTTTCTTATAGCCGCCATTGAAGAAGAAAATGTTTTGTCTGACCTCCTCCCCATCTTCAATCCAGTCTCGGAAAATATGATTATTCGTATAGGCTGATTATTTCAAGAAATTTTGTTGGTAATCTTCTGGAGATCACAAAAAATTTCTTGTTTGACCTATAAATTTTAAAAAGTAATTTAATAATTATAGGATTTTGACTATATTTTAGTACAATAAATCGTCTCCTTACGAACTTTATAATTTTATTTTAGTTATTTAACAAAAGTATCTTAATAGGATCTTTTTATTAATTTTGTACAATATATTCTTTTATATTTTTTTCCCAAACATAAACTAATATGAATACCCATCTCATTCATACCTAACAAATTAATTTACAATAATAAATTTTACGATCTTGTAATATTTTTTGTTTATCGATGTAATTTGCTAGTAAGGACTTAAACCTTCAATCGTAACAATGTACGTAATAAGGTCAAATTCTCTAAGTCCTCACGTGTGAACTGTCACCTGCAATGTCCGTCGGGTATTTAAATTGTTCTCCATGCTTCATACAATCCTACCTATGTACCTACTTAGAAGATTAATGTAGTGCTCGCCGTTTCCGTTCAACTGAATTATCTCACGTTCCAAAAAAGCGTTCTTCAATTTCCAAAAAGCGTATTCGTACAAATCTATATAACTTACTAAAACAAAGGACACTAAGTCCACATGTCAATCAACTAGGTATGCCACATAGGATTTTTTGTGAAATATTTACTGAAATGCCACTCCTAAAAAATTTATGAGAGATTACTAAATTATCACTCCTAAATAATAGAATCCTAATTACTAAATAAATATTTAAGATTTCTATCTAAAAATAATAGAATCCTAATTACTAAATAAATATTAAATATTTACTAAATTTCCATTATTACTAAAAGTTAAATTTAAATAGTTAAAAAAATAACCTCAAACCACATTTTTTTAATTACGTAATTTATATCTAAATTTTGTAATCGAAATTTTTAACAAATTTTTTTAATTTTTTTTTACTAAATTGTCTTTGTTTTGTTTATAAGTTAGGGGAAAAAACTAATCAAAATTCGAAAATTTCATAGCGTGTATCGGAAGTCTAATATTAACAAAATAAATGATTTTAGAGTCCGAAAATTAAAATTTTAAGTTTGAATAATTATAATAACAAGGAATATTATAATCAGGAAAAAAAACATGAAAAGTTGTAAAAACAAATAATTTGAATGTCAAACACGTGTTAAAAATATTGTAGAAATAAAAAAGTTGTTAGCAATTAAGCAGAAAAAACATTAACTCATTATTTTTAAATTAGATAGAAAAAATAAACTAAACAAAAGATATGAATTGATGTTAATCTAACATTACGAATCAAAAGATATTAAAAAATTAACTTAAACAATAGTAGTTCAATCAATTTGTTATAACCGATTCAAAAGATAAATGTTTTCATAAAGTAAATCTTTCATTATAATTTTTATTATTTAGGAAATAATTTTATTAATTTTAAATGTGTAATCATTAAGCTTTCATAGGAAGCTTTATTAGTCCTAAAGCTTTCTTAACAAGCATTGTAAACCCTAATTATTTTCTACACTATATATATCCGTACAAGTGTCGCTGCTTTTGCAAATTCAACATTTTTCTTGATCATTTTGATGTTGTTCTTAGAAGATACTTTCATTCTCCTTGCAAAAATCAAGACGCATTATGTAAGGTATGTGTATATCGACGACAATAAGTAAAACTATATGATGATTCCGATCACTAACCTATGTTTGTGCAATTTTCAATTCGATGCTATGGATTTTCTACGTCTTGCTCAAAACTAATGGTTTTCTACTCATCACCATCCACAATTTTGATTGTGAAGTTGAAGCATTTATATCGGCGTCTTCCTCACTTACGCTCTAAGGAAGCAAAGATAACTTCAAAGACTTAGATTAAAAACTTAATTATCATTTATTGTGAAAATTAACTAATTGCATTAATATGTATATGTTCGTGTAATCTTGGAGATTAGTGTTTGGAAGAGAATGAGAGATCTCGGTTTTGCAGATGTTGATGGCGTTTACAAGGACGCAAAAAAGAGGGCATGTCGGATGCACCGTCTCAAAATAATCCATTTTAGGGTTTTTTGACGACATTCCATGTACTTTAAATAGTGATATGCATCAATTGAATTGTCAATACTGTATAGATTAGGGTTGAAAAAATATATATTCTAGACAATGAATAAGCTTGTAATTACGGATGTAGCTTATAAATTGTGTGTTGTTTGATATTGAACGATGTATCATTTATTTTAAATTTCAATTATTTAACAAAATGTATAACTTTTTAGTGATATAAGATAAGGTTGAAATACTGTAAAATACTTTTTTAATTTTATTTTAATTAAGTCATGTTTTTGTTTTGATTTTAAATTAAAATTTAATTAAATTTAAAATTTAAAATTAAAAACAATACATGTAATATATATATTTGTCTCAATATTTTTCCATCTTGTATATCAATCCAAATCTCCTTTCCATATCAACTATTTTCTCCGATAGATTTCATCAAAAAAAATCACCGATAATTAATGAAAATAATTATTTATTATATAAAAATAAAAGCAGCAAACAACCATTTTTACTCCACAAAAGTTCAATTTTTATTTTTTTTTTTGTTAAATAATGGACAATCTTTTATAATTTGATTCTTCTTAATCAATGAGCTAGCTATAATTCTGATAAATTTTTAGTCGAATATAATTACTACAATTGAATTAATTAATATTTAAGTTATGGAGTATATTATATGTTCAAATCTCCTTTTAAATATTAAGTTATGATTTTACTAAAAAGTTAAATTATTTAAATTTCAAGAAATTTATGCTAAGTAGTTAATAAAGAGTTCTCGGAACAACTCAAAAAATTTAAAATGAAAAAACTTATTATATATATTAAAGAATTTATATGTGAAATTGAATTTTTTTTATTTAAATAACTTCAATTTTTCTAATTTTGTTGAGGCACATAATTCCATCACATCTCAATTATCTTACTAAAGTTGATATTTACAATTCTTTTGTTCAAATATTTTTATTTGTTTTTTCCAGATTGTTAGGTAATTTATCTCATCATATTCGTAATTTGTTTATTTATTATATTTTTATTTATTCAAAAACTAATCTATTTTTTATTAGATACGTGAGTTGTCTAATTTTTTAAAATAGTCAATTTAAAAACTGATTTATTTATGTAAAAAACGTCTATTTATAGTTGTAATTTAACTTTTCTCGATAAAATTATGTCAAAATTTAAAACCTATAATTAAATATTTGGTGAAATTATAAATATGTTTGTAGGTATATATGAATATAAAATTTGGTTAAACATGCATATCTAAATAGGAGTAATAACGAGAGAAAAAAATATATTTTAACAAATCCCGTGCAAGGCACGGGCAATACACTAGTATTTGGAAAAGCAAAGGATATTCAACCGCATTAAAAGCTTTTTCATTAGCGAAATCCCTTTCGACCGGAGATGCTAAAAGTTTTTTTTATACGAAAAATAAGTAATCAAATGTTAGAATAATATGAATCAATCTGACTCAAAAAAAACTTCTAGAAAATTTACTTTCGCATTTATATTCATAAAAAAGTAAATAATTTCTTGAAGATCTATTTGCTTTCGGGGTTTTCTTGATGGATTTTTGTGCGTTTTATTTTCTTTTCTTTTGTTGTGATTTTTCGTGACGGTTGGTATGTCTGCCAATTTTTTTCGGTCTTTCAATCACGTTGTCTAGTGTTTTTTCGCACCACCTTCCATTATTAAAAAAATAAGATAAAGTTAGAAAATCTATATATGAATTGCTGTTCGGATTCAAAATTTATTAAACTATAGGTAAAAATAAATTTTAGTGTGCTTAGTATTTTGGATTATTATGAAGGGAACACATTTCAAAGAAAGGGTCAACGTAATTGTAAATCACAAATTACAGAGCAAGTATAAAGTGTATTTGAAGTCAATGGGTCAATAAGATGTTCACATTAATGTAGGGTGAAAATTTCAATATGGGAAGGTCGTTAGGTTTTCTACTTTACTCGGTTTCGACGACCCAATCTCGATCAGTGTCATCAATGCAACACATTTGCTGCCTTTTCTTCTTCCTATCATATTTTTTTAATACGGATTCATGTTAAATATTCAACTTTTTATCACCAAAAAGCCCAAAGTCTTTCCATTTTCAAGTGTGGGCAGGTGAAATCAATTGCCAACTCTTTCTTCATGTCACTGCACTAATGCTTACTTTCCTGTCATTTTCTCTCCTTAGAGTTATCATGTGTGATTCTAATCTTTTTCTTTTTATTACAATGGAAATGTAAAAGAATTTGATACCGAAAACAATTTAAGGGCCCGTTTGGTTTTAACTCCGGAATCGGAAACGGAATGGAAACGAATCTAGTTCATACGTATACCCTTGTTCATGAAAGTTTTTGGAATCATTCCTTGTGGTTTGAAGTAATTGGAGTAGAGTTTGATTACTTTTGATACCCTATAGGGTAACAAAATGTGGGGAATCAAGTGCATTTTGCCTTAAACTACAAAAAATGACTCCATACAATTTATGAATAGAGATATAGATATGGACTAAATTCGTTTCCTTTCCGTTTCTGTTTCCGGAGTTGGAAACAAACGGGCCCTAAATGTATTGAAAATGATGGGTAGGATGAGGCCCCAAATAAACAGAGTAAATGAAAATAGATAGACCATGTTAACTGAAGAAGTGCACAGAAAAACTTTTATCCACAATCGACGAAAAACTCAGATTTAGATTCTCTTTAGAGTCTTTGAATTTCGATCACATGTTCAGGATCCCTCCAAGTTCAATCCATTTTCCAAGATGAAGCTCTATTTATTAAGACGAGAAACCACGTCACCGTCAACTTATTCATTTTGTTGTTTGATCAGTTTGTAATTTGTTTGGATAAAAGAAAACAGAAATTGATACAATGCAAATGGTGATGTTTTAATGGTTGATGATCAATAGTCTTTTGATTAGGATATAGTGAAAACATTTCATAAGGCGAGTGGGTAAATCGGAAGAAAATTGTGATGGTTCATAGGATAATTTTCGGTGGTTCTTTTTATTGGTAGATGTATTTACGATTCCGTTTCGAAATCAAAATTTTTTTAATGGATCTAGAATCGAACATGAATCTATTGAAGTATGAGTGTATCAATTGAAGACTAACTTGTATACATAATAGTCTTTATTATGAATCAACAGAGTGTGAATCGAACGAGTAGTCGTATGTGTGTATCTTCTCCTTCCTTAATCTCCACTTTTCAGTTAATCTCTAATAGATGAGATTAATATTAGTTAAACCTCTTCTTACTGATTTTTTTTTTTTTAATTACCGTCACTTTTCATGCAAGTCTTCTCATTTTGTGAACTTCTTTGTAAAATCATCAAAGTAGGTTAATGAAGAAAATGTTTTTTAAACAAAAAAAAAATCTCGCCATATAGGCTACGGCTTATACCCGTTCCGGATGTAGAACGACAAAGCCGATCGAACAGGGAGTTACTATTAACCTTTCAAAAAAAAAGTTTTTTAAATAGCCGCATGTTTCTTTTAACATATATATATAATTTAATGAGAAGAGGTATATTTTATTTATTAGATAAGGAAGAATGATTATAATTAATTCGTATTTTTAACGTCTTTATTCGATACCGATCCATTACGGTTTCGACTTCATATTAAAACTACAAACTATACTTTGCACTTAACTTTATATATTAAACCTAGACTATAATAACCCAAAATTTTTATGAAAGAATCTGGTCAAATAGACTCTTTTCTATTTCCATTAAGTTTGTATACCCCATTATTTTTTATCACTTTCATTTAATGGTAGGTAAAAGTAATTAAATCCTCTATTTTAATAATAAAAAGAAACAAACATTACAATTACAAAGCAATTGTTACATACAATTAAAAAATTATTGACTTTGTTTTTTATTTTATTTTCTTTTATTTTGCTTTTTTTTTCTGGTATGAATTTCATACCAGATTTTAATACCAGAATTTTTATACTAGATTTTCATTCCAGAATTTCTATACCATAATTTCATACCAGAAATTTCTAGTAAGAATTTCATGCCCGATTTTTCTGGTATGACAAATCATACCAAAATTTTCTCATGGACAATAAGCTTTACTCTACCTCTAATCTATCAATAATCCTAACTAACCAAACAAAAAATTGGATTTATCATTGTATTTGTCGTTCATTGACAAGGAGCAAGCAAACAGTCATACATAGATGCATCATTGTATCTGTCGTTCAACAAAATTAAACCTTTCAATATTGCAACAATCAACCCACAAAATCTTATAATCACTACATATTAGTAATTCAATATGCATGCATCATAAGGCAATTATGCAGTTCTACAACAATCAGCCCACAAAATCTTATAATCACCACATAAAGCAACAATCCCACCCTGCTGTTCGATTCTCAAAAGCTCATCTTCTCTATCAGGCTACAAAACAAACCAACATAAAGGTTACCTTTGGTTGATAAACTATTGTGCAAATGTAATAGGCATGTGTCGCTCGAAAGTGTGTGTGCAAATAAGCTTTAAATTTATAACCTAAAATATAAGCCTTAACGATATGCGAACCCGCAGTGTACGGATCAATCGTAGAAACGTCAAATACTCCAGGATCGATCACAGGGATTTGGTGAAATCAAAATCGATAAAGGCAATCTAGCAAAGAAAATAATGCAAATATTGATAGCAAAAGCAAATATATGTGTAAGTATTGAAAAAGAGATTCTAGAGATCAAAGTATCCAATTGTGATTTTTGATTCAAGATTTCTAAAAATTATATGGAAAGAGCTGGGAATGCAAGGAAGTATGTTCAAAAACGGGGTAATGTACGGTTAAGTCTCCACTACCCACTTATCCAAACTCAAAGGCTCTAAATAAATGATGGTTAGTTTCGATAAGATAGAGATTCTAAAGGAAGAATCATACTTTCAAACCAAACACTAAACCAAAGGGAATCACGTTAACTCACAAAGGTAAAGACTTTGGCACACTCAACCTTAATAGAGGGTTTTAAATCCTCTATTACCTAGAACTCGTAATCGTTGGCAACCAAGGATGGGAATCACTGGGTAAGTCTCTTCTCACGCTCGGATATAGGTTATAAAGGTTTAACAAGGCTACGGTTTAAATCTTTAACCAAAGATTAATGATAAAGTAAGATAAGTACGACAGAAGGAAAATCGGTCCGTTCTTCATACAAAATCAGTCAATTTCTTCAAGAACAACCCGTTTTTTCTTCTCTGCGAAGGTAAAACTCAACTCTCAGGGTTCAATCTCAACGTCAGGTTCATTTTATCATCATCTCAACCATAATCTTCAACCAATCACCCTAAAATCGCAAGAGTTTAGCCAATAACACACATTGTTAAAATCAAGAAAGAGATTAAGTCAAATAAATAAAGAAAACTTTGAATCTTGAAATAAAACTAAATAAATCCTTCAACAAAGGTTCACAATCTCTAAAAATGAAATAAAAACCAAAACCAAACTTCAAATTTGTGTTCAAATTGACAAAAGAATCAAAAACTAACAAAACATCTCAAGATCGTCTTTCTTGCTTCGATCTTCGAACTTGCTTCTCCTAGAGTTTCCTTGATCCTCTCAGCTCTTATTTGGATTCTTATTGGATCTAAGGGTGGTAGGAGGTGTCAATTCCTATCCAGCCGTCGATGTCCACGTCGTTGGGGTCGATCTTTGGTGGGCGTAAGACCTCTTCGTTGGGAGTCCGTTTCAATGTTGAATGCTATAGGATATACATGGGTCCGGTATGTAACGACCTGGGTTTTAAGTAACCCAAGACGTCACTAGGCTAAGGACCACACAGTGGGTCCCATCAGTTAGCCTGACAACAATTTCACAAATAGGACATTGCAACAAGAAGCACGATAAATAATGAAAACATTCAACCTGTCATTTAGAAAACATTTACATAACAACCATGCATGCAGTTAGTATGTATATCCCAAAACGACATTTCACAACATGACACCTGAACCATTGCTTAAAACATCAGCCTGAAACCAACACGTGTACATAATTGCACACAAATAACAAAAGACTCGCTTGCAAGCGATTAATTTCAAAAGATGTTCAACCAACCCTTGGGTTAACACTGCCCTGGCTGTCCACTTCCTGCAGCTGTCATCCCTGAAGCGTTACTATGGTCGACATTACCTAAAAAGATTCGGTTTAAAACCGTTAGCTACCGATCATAATCTATCCACGAGAGATTATATCAACACATCACAACACAACACACATATTCAAATACCATATATCGTGCTCATGAGATGATATCATGCTTATATGAATGATGCACGTGAATGTAGTATGCAATTTACAATTTGCGATCCCGGACCAAATCCGGAACCATTGCTTTACGATTCTGGCTTTGGTGTGAGCTCACCATTGCCCAAATTAGGTTAATTCAGACATTTGCTCTTAAGTCGTAGTCAGACTGATCAAGTCTACGGGCCAGGATTTCTCGTGGCGGGTTATGGTCTTAACCCTCTAACCACATGCAACATTTTCCCGTTCATGTTAATGCAAACATTTACCATTTTAATTAGGTGTGCGACCCGAGCCCAAAGTCCATCAGACTCGGCGTCATTCTTATACACGCGCAAGTGATCCGGGCCTGGCCAAGCTCCGGTATTCACTGCAAAATACTCACTTTACATACTCTTGACCTTTACAAGTCGTCATCATATCACACATCTCAACAGGTCTATCATGTCATATAATACCACGCCTCAATAGGCTAACCTTATCAATTTAATCATTTCACATAACCCTAGTATGATACACATAACAACAACATTAAGGACATCTTCATCCCAGATATTTTGAGTTTCTTCACTTATATAAGAAACAATTTTATTATCGAGATGTCAGATTTGGGGAGAGAACCAAGGTGATGAATAGAGAGAAGTTTCTCTGCAGAGAAACTAAATCTGACATATATTTTGGGTTCTAACAATAAAGCAAAAAAAATCAGTAAAGAAATCAAAATTGGATTTCTGGGATGAAGATGGCCTAAGCATGCTTTACACATCACATCATCATATTTATAATAAAACACAACAATAACATTAGCATGCATCACACATAACACATCACAATGCATAACATCAATCACAATTCAACACAACAAGATATAAATCTCTCAGGCACGAGTTTCTGCAAATCGAAGCTAAGTAAGTCCGAAGACTTACCTGTATACGCTCACTGAGCAACTAAGCTATAGTCAGTCTACCGTCTTCAACAACACCTGTCGAGAATATCATATTCCTCGTATTAAACTTCTTGCTTCAAACATCAATTAAATTCATTCCTTTGAATTTAATTAGCTTATAGCTTTTCCTACATTCCTAATTAAATTTCACCAGAATAACGTTTTGCCCGCATGCAGTTTCTGAACCCAACAGTCATCAAATCTCATCAAACAAATATCCCATAATCACCAAAATAATGTGACGAGCATAATGGAATTTCCAATTATCCATTTTGAAGCCTAAGGTCAATTTAGGCCAAATCGCAATACGGAAAACGAATAAATTCATAACTTATTCGTTACTAATCCGATTGACGATCCGAAAGAAGATTCGGAATCACAACGACGTTGGCTACGCTCGGAAACCATAAAATTCACCGGAATCTGAGCGACGGAACCGGACATGTAAGGGGGAGGCTCGACCTGGTCTTAACTTCAACGGAAACGCAGATGCTCGGTACCAAAATGAAGAGGACGAAGAAAGAAATCCGAAACTTCAAACGGATTAGAAATCGGATTACAAACGAAGAGTAGATCTGAATTTGAAGGTTGAGAGAAATGAGAGCTTTTACGAAGAAATGTGAAAGGAAATGAATGAATTTACTCTATTTATAGAGAAGTCGATATTTATCTTCTACCATGATCCTTTAGCAAAATCGATAATTATCCTTTAGCATTATCCTTTAGCAAAAATCGATAATTATCCTTTACTATTATCTTTTAGGAAAGCCGATAATTATCCTCTAACATTATCCTTTAGCAAAATGGATAATCATCCTCTTGCATTATCCTTTGGCAAAATTGATAATTATCCTTTAGCAAGGTTGATAATTATCCTCTAGCACTATCCTTTAGCAAAATCGATAATTGTCCTTTTATCGATCCGAAGGTGGTTTGGGTCCTTTCTCCAAACTTCTCGGAATTGGAATAATAATTCCGGAATATTATGTGGGTAGTTATTCTGCAATTTCCTTGTAAATGCATATTCCTAAGCCGTCTTTCTTAGTTGCTAAGAAACAAAATAGCGATTATTTTGACCATTTTGCCTTTCCATGTTATTTCATATCTAGAACATGTCCGATGTCCTGATCATTTCTCTTAACAGCATTCTTATTAATTGAAACTCCCAAATGCTCCAAATAACACTGGGGGTAAAAATTATTCTCCGGATGAAAAAGTAGAATTTTTCCCACTAGGTCAATCTCAGGCCAGAAACTCAATGGTGGAATCTAAGCTTGTCAATTTCACCCCGTTCACAAGTGACCAAATATTACTATCAATGATTAGGTTTAATCTGCCACCTTAATCATGATTATTTAGAATTCGAAAATCCTAACTCTAACACGGTAAACAGCCAAACCGACCCAAACCGGTGTTTAGGTTTGCCGGCTAAACTGGCGGTTTTGGGTAATTTTTATTTTTATTTTTTTAAAAAATGACCAAACCGAGGGTTTGGTCCAATTTTTCATAAATATTTGGGCCGAAAAAATAAATTGATCTCGCTGGTATCAGAGTCCACTCTAGCGTGTATCAGAGCCCACTCCGTAGTATCGGAGTTCGCTCTAGCGTGGTATCAGAAATTAATGCAGTGTGGTCTCAGAAATTACTCCAGCGCGGTATCAAAAACTACTCCAACGCGGTATCATAAATTACTCCAGGGCGGTATCAAAAATTACTCCAACGCGGTATCAGAAATTACTCCAACGCTCCTATATTGGATAAGTGCGTTCACGGATCAAGTCATTTCATATATAAGGAAAAAAGAGGCTTACTACAAAAATCCTTTATGTTCCGCATCAAGGCTTAATTCTTAAATATGTCATTTTGTTCCAAAATTCGTCAATTTACCTAAAAATGTAACAATAATCCGTGTAGATATCTTTTTTAACAAAGTATGCAAATATGAGTTTAAATGTCATGAATTCATGTTTACTCATATAAAATAAAGGAAAAATCTATGGAGCGTCAAGGGTCCTCTTTTGGCTAATTTAAATCTTCACATGGGGGTAAAAATGTCCGATATCCTGATCATTTCTCTTAACTGCATTTTTATTAATTGAAACTTCCAAATGCTCCAAATAACACTGGGGTAAAAATTATTCTCCGGATGAAAAAGTAGAATTTTTCCCACTAGGTCAATCTCAGGCCAGAAACTCAATGGTGGAATCTAAGCTTGTCAATTTCACCCCGTTCACAAGTGACCAAATATTACTATCAATGATTAGGTTTAATCTGCCACCTTAATCATGATTATTTAGAATTCGAAAATCCTAACTCTAACACGGTAAACAGCCAAACCGGCCCAAACCGGTGTTTAGGTTTGCCGGCTAAACTGGCGGTTTTGGGTAATTTTTATTTTTATTTTTTAAAAAAATGACCAAACCGAGGGTTTGGTCCAATTTTTCATAAATATTTGGGCCGAAAAAAGAAATTGATCTCGCTGGTATCAGAGTCCACTCTAGCGTGTATCAGAGCCCACTCCGTAGTATCGGAGTTCGCTCTAGCGCGGTATCAGAAATTAATGCAGTGTGGTCTCAGAAATTACTCCAGCGCGGTATCAAAAACTACTCTAACGCGGTATCAGAAATTACTCCAGGGCGGTATCAAAAATTACTCCAACGCGGTATCAAAAATTACTCCAACGCATTCCTAGCTTCCTTTATGTTCCGCATCAAGGCTTAATTCTTAAATATGTCATTTTGTTCCAAAATTCGTCAATTTACCTAAAAATGTAACAATAATCCGTGTAGATTTCTTTTTTAACAAAGTATGCAAATATGAGTTTAAATGTCATAAATTCATGTTTACTCATATAAAATAAAGGAAAAATCTATGGAGCGTCAAGGGTCCTCTTTTGGCTAATTTAAATCTTCACATGGTATGTCACGCCAACAAGTGTGCTCTACACCTTATGTGGGTGCGCGGGGACCAAGCCCCAGCTAACCTCCTAACCGGGTTCAGGTTCTTCGAGCCATTTTGGTTACTATAACATAGTCAACACTACCATTGTGATCCACCTTTTGGGTGCCTACCAAGTCTATTGTCATCCATTTTGGAGGACGATATTCATGATCACGATAATTGTGTTGTCGATTTTAATGCTCTTCTTCAACGATGTGGCTGCGCTTCTTGGAGCTTTGGGATTTTGGCCATGGATGGTTTATTATCTTGGTATGAGGGAAGAGAGTTATGGACTAGAGTCCATCGCCAGAGTCTAGGAGACTACCGTCGGATCTACCGCCACCAGAGGAACGGGACGGAGGATGCAAGACTGCAAGGTTGAGGTCTTCAGGAGGAGAAGATGTGAAGACGTGAAGATGTGAGATTGAGAGAATAGAGGAACAGACGACTATGTAGAGTTTGACAATAAAAAGAATGAAGGGCTTCATTTACCTAAATCAAAAACACTACGTGCCTATTTACTAAAACTAGAACTAAAAATGACATTGACCCATTTTTTATTATCGACGGATATTCTCGTATTCGATTTTTTTCGATATTTTTACTTTGAATAAATAAGTGATATTAAGATATAGTCAGATATTTATTGAACTTACAAGTCAAAACAATTATTTTGGGAATGTAACGATGATATATTATATTATCTCGGATGTTAAAAATATATTGAGAAGTGATCTATGTTCGTCGGTATCAGAGAATACATTGTCCGCCGTTATCAGAGAATACTTTGACCATGGATATAAAAAAGGGCAATTCTGGTAACTAGGCCTTTTTGAAAAACTATAATAGTAACTATGCTTTTTAATGTTTCAATTAAATAAATATACCCCAACCTTTTGTATTTATTCTCAAACTTTACACACTCTTCTCTTAAGGGGTACATTTACTAAACACAAAACTAGAAAAAAACCTAGTAAACTAAATTGTTTATATAAAAAATGACTTTATCTGCCGGTAGCAGAAACGACTTTGACCACCGGTATGTGAGAATAGTTTGCCAGTCACGGTATTAGATAATACTCTGTATGCCGGTATCAGAAATGACTTTGGCTGCCAATATAAAAGAATACTTTGACCACCGGTATTAGAAAATACTTTGGTCGTCACGGTATCAGATAATACTTTGTCCGCTAGTATAAGAAACGACTTTGGATCCAGATTTAGTTATGTTGGACTAATTTTTTTGGGTGAAATTTTGGCATGATATAACTGCCTTATTATTGTAGAATAAATCAAAATTCGTGAGAGAAATTCAGTAAGTGATTTAAAAGTTATTATTTTTAAAGTTGGGAGCTTCAATAATTTTTTTTGTTGCTCAAATATTACAAGGGTTGGAACTACGGTTTGATGCATTTTTTGGATCCAAATATGAAGGAGTTAGACATTTGTGATGTACATGAACTTTTGATATGTTGTAGACGGGTATGCGTAGTTTAATGTATAAAGTTTTGAGAGTGATATAACGGTTGGATTTGGATTTTATGTTGTTACGAAGTAGAGTATAAACACAATTTTTACATAAGAGATATTTTTTTGGCTAAGTATAGAATTTTGTATTCTTGGAGACAACTTTGAGAATTTGTGTGACTTTTGTTGATTAGTATTATTGTAGTTTGATCATCATAGTTAGGAGTAGACATAACATACTACGTAAGTATTTATTCTCATAATTTTTGATATTGAGTAGGAGTATCTTATTTGAGACCAAAGTATGATCGTAGTTAGTTTTGATAAGAAGTTTGAAAAAATCTTTTAAACTTTTTAGATCTATTCGTTTAAGTTTTGACATCATGTTCAGAAGGCTAATTAGAGTTTATGAACCTTCCTAGAACCTTTAGGATTTTCCTGTTTTTCAAGCGTAAAATCGTCTTTTTATAGAAGTGGTCGGTTTTATACTTTTTCTCAGATAATCGTTGTTAACATAAAAGTTTAGAACTTCTAGATGACAGATGTGGTATATTGATTCAAAGTCCTTTTATATAATTAGATGGTTGTGATCATATATACATATGGGATTTAGTATTGTTGTTACCTGGACTTGAATTTGGTACATGTAAGTCATTTGAGCTTCTTTAGCTAGCTTTTCTAAATATCGGTGTGGACTATGATAGTGGTGTGCGAGATGTGTGTTTCATATCTATAACCTGAGTATGACGCCGTTGTTGTTAATTTGGCTCAAGTGTTTATGTAACGGGCGGTGGCATCACTGCCCAATTCTAACATGAGACTAGGAGATTCTCTACGACTAGCTTGGACAAGTATACGGTGAGGTGCATCAGATTAAATCTTGTTGGTATACGGGGACAGAGGTGAGGTTTTGGAGATACTCGTGCCACCCGATAAGTTGAATTAGAAGTGAATAACTTAATACAAGATAATAATTGGATTTTGTGCAAGCATGTTGTGTGTTTAATTCCTTATGGACGTGTGTGTTGTTGTAGTTCTTCTAATATTTAGATTGTTAGCTAACAGTTTTACCGTTGTGTTGTTAGATTTCTTATGGTTAGAAAAATTGCAGAGAATTCCAGAGCGGATGGTCAGTCGGGTCCACGTACTCATATAGTTTGGGAAAGGCTTTGTGTTTCATATTTATGCATGCACATCAGACACTAATGTTCAAGTCTTGTAATATTGTCACATGTTATACATTCATGTTATTATCTTTCTTGGTTTCCATTCGTTTTAATTACATTTGTGCCTTATTGTAAGATCTAGTGAAATTGTTATCATACTAGGGTCAGGACCCATTGTGAGTTCATAACCCGTAGCGTCCCGAGTTTTGAGAATTTGGGGTGTTACATAAACACATTTGTCACATAGAATAAACATCTCATAATTATTCCTACATTCTCCCACTTAGCATGCGTGTCAGATTAATGATTAAATATTTGTAAATGCGAAAACATATATAAGTCCATAAAATATCAATAATCCATATATGATTAGGAACTAATTGGATCATGACGGTAACATGTCATTGAGCGACATGATTCATTCCAAGTATTACAAACCAATCCAAACTCAATATTACTTTAAATTTGAGATTTGCTATAAGTCTCAAAATTACATGTCATAAGGAAACAAAAATTGTATACAAATACGATAATGATTTCAAGTATAATAAAAGAGAAACATATCAATAAGTGAATTCAAAGTATTATAATTTGATGAGTGAAATATAATTATAATAGCAAGGTCTTATCTATGACACCCTTACGTTTTACATGGTCATTGAACGCCTTATGTGGTAAACCTTTAGTTAACAAATCTGCAACCATCATGTCCGTTGTAATATGATCAAAATGTAACACCTCAAATCTGCAGGACTCGGGGCGCTATTGGACTAGGAGCTCACAGTGGATCCTGATCCTAACCCGACAACAAGTTCATTGGATCTTACAACAAGGCACTGATATATGTAAAACCAAATCCATAAAACTGTATAAATATATACATCAAAGTTATACAAAACACAATCAAGTACAAAACGGCAACATCAAATACATAGGTGTACAAAACATCATAAAACCCTCGCACAACCTAGTGTACGGAAGCCCTCGGCTGATCACCCATCTGGCTCACTCTACAGTCTTCCTATCTTGCATAATATCTACAACACGGTATAAAACCGTTAGCTAACAGATCAGGAATAAAAATATTAGTAATAGCACATACAAACACATCATCACGTCATTACATCCCGAGATGTGCTCATACGATATTTAGTCTCGTTCGTTTGCTCAGTTCAATGGTCTTAAAATTTTGGGACTACCTTACTCTTGCTTTTCTCAACAACACAATTGTTTATTCCTTTTACCCCAGGGTTCGAAACCTAATCACCGGACAACGAGTCATAAAACTCGTTCATCGTGATTGGAATCGGGATCACGACGGAGATGAAGCGATCATGGAAAATTGACGAGAGGAGAGAGGAAAAGTGTACCAGATTCGAAAGGAGTGGAATATCATGACACAAAGGAGGGGGAAGTAAGAAGATTGAGATGAAAGAAAGTTAAGAAATTGCCATGAAAAAAATGGTTTTTGGTTTTGAAGGGGGAAGGAAGAATAATCATGTTCTTAAGTGGGAAGGAGAATCGCTCAAAAACTGTATTAAGTTAAAAAAAATCATTTAATTGTATTAATAACCTTAAATATAAATATAATTATAAAAACTTACAATATATTATTGTTTATGATATTAATTCTTTTTAATGTTTGTCACTTATTAATTTTGTTTGATAGTATTGTATTAAACACGTTATTGGTAAAAATAATTTAAAATATAAAAAATATTTTGTACCATTTTCATAATTTTATTCATTTTATATATTTAATAGATTTTTTTTAACGAACACCAAAATAAAATAATTCGTTTTATACCCACTTTTCAGTTTAAGTTACATTAAATTTATGTATATCAAACGGAACGCAATTAAGAAAATGTTATGAAGAGGGGCATAAGAATGAACATGAATGCGGTTGACGGATTTCGAAACTCCCGCCAAAACTCCCTTGACGCTCTCTTTAACGCGGACTTGCAATTCTACCCTCAGAATTTTCACATATCTCCCGCTCTGCAAAATCTTGGCATCATTTATAGTCGCCCCCCTAAACTCAATCTTTGCAAATCTCATCCCATATTTCACCTTCTCCCTCTTTGCCGAACCCTAACCCTAGGTAAACGCTGCATTCTCTATTTGCTTCTATTGGATCAGACCAGTTCACCTTGTATTATCTTGGTGCTTACCGATTGCAGTGCCGTTTGCTCGCACTTTGCAGGATTTTTGACATGAAAGGAGCGAAGTCCAAGTCCTGTGCAAAGCCCGCCAACGGCAGGCGAGTGTTTCGATTTTGTTCTTATATGGAACTTGAATGCCTGAAGTCAAACCTGTTGTTTATCCTGATGCTTTCCCGCCTCTGGTTTTGTAGTTTTGTTCCACCTCTACTCGTTTTTGCTGATTTCAATTTTCGACGTTCTTTTGGACGGCGATATGGTTCATATGTGAATAGCGCTTTCTATTCGGTTCGTTGAGTTCATTGTCAATGTGCTTTTTTGGATGGATGAGCGAAAATTAAGTTGTGCAGCGGGATCTGTCGTCTATTCTTAGGTTTTTTCGTTTCTTATTTGGACTTGTGTTTCTCTTTCTACTATTTTGTTGAGTTCATTGTTGATCTGCTTTCTGGAATGAACGATATATGTTTACGTTTTAAACCGAGATCTGTGGTTACTTCTAGGGTTTGGGGAATCTGATTTGGAGCCGTGTTTCGCTTTTTACTTGTGTGTTTGAGTCATTGTGGACGTGTTCATCGAATGAAGTAGATATGCCTTATTTTTATCCGTTTCTGGTTTTCAGGCTGTCTGTGAAGAAGACAAAGGCTGTCAAGGATCCGAACAAGCCAAAGAGGCCTCCCAGTGCTTTCTTTGTTTTCTTGTATGTCTGAGTTTTACCGGTCCTTACTTCGATTGCACCTGATTTTCAATTTCAGTCGTGTTTCTGTAAATCGTAAGCCTGGTGTAATAATAAAGCTAATTTGTGATTGCTTACAACATCAGGGATGACTTCAGGAAACAGTACAAAGAGAAGCATCCCGCTAATAAATCAGTTGCTGCTGTATGTCCCGTGCATTGTAATTTAAGGCTTTAAGTAAACGCATTCAGTTTTTTGTGAAACTCCTTCTGTTGCTACTTCAATTGTATATATATATTCTTTGTAATGGTTGTTTAAACCACTTGATACAGGTTGGTAAGGCTGCTGGTATTGAGTGGAAAGCCATGAGTGAAGCTGTGAGTGAAAATTCTTTCAGCTTTTAATTTAAATGATTATGCTATTATGGAAGACTCATCGTCTTTTGCTGTGCAAATCCTCCACTTACCACTACCAGGACAAAGCCCCTTATGTTGAAAAGTCTGAGAAGAGGAAGAAGGAATATGAGAAGAGTCTGTTAGCCTACAACAACAAAGAGGTAGAATGTTACTTTTGTTCCAGTTCTTTCTTCAACCATCATTTGTTGAATTGCAATGTTTATTCGTCCATATACTGAATTTAATTTTATTTGCAGACTCAGGCTGCTGAGGAAGAATCTGACAAGTCGAAGTCTGAACTCAACGATGGTGATGTTGAGGATAGCTGTGAGGTACATTGGAGAAGTCATTTGGTCACTTATTAGACAAGTGAAAATTGTTAGTTTTGTGATAAAGGTAATTTACATTTGTGATTTGCGTTTTGTGTTGAATGTGCAGGATGGGGAAGATGATGATTAGAGAATCTACAGGACATATAAGATTGAAATTACTCTATAGGAAGTAGTTACCGTACTAAACAACATTCATGTTCTTTTGATTGTTGACCGATGTGCTCATTTGTGTAGAGTTAATCATGGCTTGATTGCTCACTAGTCTCCATATCTACTTTGGGGATATGTATCTACCATCGATTACGTTATCTACTAATGGAACCATCTTTGCGGTAGTCAATTGTTGAGATATTTCGTTTCTTTCACTCTATCCCATGTCCACCTTCATAGGATACCAACTTCATATTTTCAAATTTCTTACTCGTGAGAGGTTTGTTAGTGCCATGATTGGGTAATCCGATCTTTCACTAATCGACCCCTTGTTGACTGCTCACCGGTCAATGATTACGCGTATGCGCTCAAATACAAGTATGCAATCCTTCCACCTTAAAAGTGGCCATAGCCGAAGAGGAGAGAAGTTGCTGGGTATTTGGCTTGGGGCTTCTACGAGTCGTTTACTGTTACGTGGCCGGCTTGATATTTAATGGAAGACTGAATTCATTTGTCTTATTCAATTGAACATTGCGAGTACATATATATAGAAGAGCTTTAGCAGCTTTAGCCTAACTATTCTATAATGGGCTATCATTCTTGGGCTTGACATTACTGGACTGTCTTTAGTCTAGCATCCCCCGTCGGTCCCAGGTTCGTGAGTCGAAGGTGGGAGCGGAAATTGGCTAATCGATTGGAGGACACTGCCTTGGTAAGAAGATCCGCCACTTGATCTTTGGAAGAGACGAAACTAACAGTCAAGGCTTTAGTCTGTACTCGTTGGCGAACAAAGTGATAGTCTAGCTCCAAGTGTTTTATCCGATTGTGCATCACAGGATTGACTGCCAAGTATGTGGCGCCCAAATTGTCACACCATAATGTGGGTGCTTGAGGAAGTTGGACACCGAGTTCCATTAAAAGGGATTGAAGCCACAAAATCTCAGATGTAGCATGAGCCAGGGCCCTGTATTCTGCTTCAGTTGAGGATCTAGCAACTGTGTGTTGTTTCTTTGATGTCCAAGAAATGAGATTCCTGCCAAGATAAACACAATAGGCACTCGTCGATCTACGATCAGAAATGTCACTTCCCCAATCTGCATCGGAAAAGGCCGAGAGTAGATTCCCTGGTGTGGATGAAATGTGAAACTGTAATGTCGAGGTGCAGTTGAGGTATCTGAGAACGCGTTTGACTGCTTGCCAATGGGCTTGTTTGGGATGGTGCATATATTGTGCCAATTTATTGACAGCAAAGGAGATATCAGGCCTGGTAAAGGCAAGATATTGAAGACTTCCTAAGATGCTTCGATAGAGAGTTGGATCATCAAATGTTGGTGACAGAGGAAAAGTTTCTTGGAAAGTGGTTGCCAAGGGAGTTGAAACTGGCTTTGAATTTTGCATTTTAGCTTTGGTGACAACATCATGGATGTATTTTGTCTGTGACAGGAAGAAACCAGTGGCATTTCGGTGTATTTCGATTCCCAGAAAATAGCTTACTGGACCAAGATCTTTGACAGGGAATGATTGGGATAGAGAGGTGGTGAATTGTGTAGCAAGACTGGGAGATGAAGCAATGACCAAAAGATCATCAACATAGACCAGAATGCAGACAAAATCAGACTTAGATTTGAATATAAACATAGAAGTGTCGGAGGTAGATGGACTAAATCCCATGGATGTGAGGGCATCACCAAGGCGGGAAAACCAAGCACGTGGAGATTGCTTGAGTCCATAAAGGGACTTGTGCAGTTTACAGACATAATTGGGGAAAGTGGGATGAATGAAACCTGGTGGTTGAGAAATGTAGACCTCCTCAAGCAAGTCCCCGTGCAAGAACGCGTTTTGTATGTCAAGCTGCCTAACTGTCCAATGGTTCATTGCTGCCAGAGAAAGCAATAGGCGGATGGTGGAAGGTTTGGCTACGGGACTGAAGGTATCATGATAGTCTAGGCCATATAGCTGGTGGTAACCCTTTGCGACCAATCGTGCCTTTCGTCTTTCAATCGAGCCATTTGAGAGCCTTTTGGTTTTGAAGACCCATTTCACACCAAGAGTGTTCTGGGTAGGTTTGGCAGGGACAAGGCTCCATGTTTGTGTGGAGAGTAGAGCTTGAATTTCATTCTCCATGGCAAGGCGCCATTCTGGGAATTTTGAAGCGACTGTGAAATTTTGTGGTTCATCGGGTATGTTGATTGTGTTTGAAGATGAGGGGGGCCATGGAATAGTGCCGTCATTTCGGATTAAGGGTTTGTGAATTTGGTTGGAAGCCCTGGTTCTCATTGGATGTGGTGGGTTGACGTGTTGGGCCGGTGCTGGTTGTGGATCTGGTGAAGGAGAACCCAGTGGAGTGGTAGAAGAGGGTGATGGGCTTGGTGAAGGCGGAGTTGAAGAGAAAATTGGTGGGTCAGAGGTTTCGGATTGGGCCGAAGTAGAATTAGTGGATTGGGCTGAATGTGCTGGAGGGATATAAGGTATAGAAGCACAAGGGTATTGGGCTGTTTTTTTTGAAGAAGAGTTGAGGGGAAAGGTTTCTTCGTGAAAGATGACATCACGGGAGATATAAATTTTCTCTTGGATCCAATCTAAACAAATGTAACCAAGATGATTTTGAGAATAGCCAAGGAAAATTGTTGGTATGGATCGAAAATTTAATTTGTGGCGATTATATGGTCTAAGGTTGGGAAAGGCTAAGCAACCGAAGACTTTTAGAAATTTATAATTTGGTGGAGTTTTGAAGACTAGTTCAAAGGGTGATTTGTTGTGAAGAATTGGGGTAGGGAGGCGATTTATTATATATGTGGCGGTTTCAAAAGCAAAGTCCCAAAACCGAAGTGGTAGTGAAGAGTGTTTGAGGAGGGTTAATCCCATGTCAACAATACGTCGGTGACGAGTTTCAACCGACCCGTTTTGTTGATGAGAGTATGGACAAGTAAGTCGGTGGGTGATACCCAATTTTTGAAATAATGGGGTTAATGGCTTGAATTCGGAACCACCATCGGTTTGGACCGAGATGATTGTAGTGGATAGAAGATTGGTTACGAGTTTAAAGAAGGTGGTGATGACCGATGTCACCAAGGATTTGTTTGGTAAGGGAAAAAGCCAAATGAATTTGGAATAATCATCAACAATTGAAACATAGTATTTGTGTCCCTTAAAAGACATAGAATGACTAGGTCCCCAAACATCTAAAAACAAAAGTGAAAGCACTCTATCACTTGTTGAAGGGCTTGGTGGATGAGGTAGAGCATGGGCCTTGGCCCAAGAGCAAGAGGTGCAACCATCCGGATGTTGAGATGGGCTTCGAATTGGGCTTGGTAAATGGGTAAGGATAGAGTGTATCACAGGTCTTGAAACGTGCCCTAAGCGGTTGTGCCAGAGATTGGCTTGTTGGGTGAGGGTATGATGAAGCTGGGGAGACAGCGATGAACCAGTGGCAGGTGGGAGCACGTACAATCCATTCTCAACCGGTCCTTGCAGAAGAGGTCGATTGGTCCTGGAATCCTTCACAACAAAGTAAGATGAATGAAATTCAAAATAGACTTGGTTGTCAAGACAAAATCGATTTACCGATAGCAAGTTCTTATTGAGTAAGGGAGTGTGAAGGAGATGGGAGAGAAGAAAACTACGAGATGGAGTGTGAATGGATGAAGTGCCCTGATGCTGGATCGGAATTGTCGAGCCATCTCCCAGAGAGACCATGTCAGTGCCCTGATAAGGTAGGCTATCGAGCCTTAAATTAGCCAAATCAGGCGTATAGTGATGAGTTGCAGCGGTATCCGGATACCAAGTGGTAGAGGTATTGTTGGCCTGATACGGAGATGGTTGAGGGGCTGCATAAGAATGGTCGAACCGGTGCCAACAGACCAAGGCTGTGTGACCAGGTTTCAGACAAACTTGACAGGTGGGACGATTGTCTGGTGCTCCAGTAAACATTTGGTTTGGAGTTGGGGATGAACTGCGGCCACGGCCCCTTCCTCTGTTTCGTTGATTGCGACCACCATTGTTGGAGCGAGATTGTGATCCTCGACCTGCTGTCTCAGTGTTGTGGACAGATGGTGGTGTTGGGAGCAGGGCCGATTGTTGACGAGTAAGTCGTGCTTCATGAATCAATAAATGAGAGAGTATTTGGGAGGGTGAGGGGAGGGTAACCTGAGTAGAAAGACTGGTTACAATGGAATCATAATCAGGTCCCAAGCCAGCGAGGAGGAAGCTGGTGAACTCCGTATCGGAGATAGTTTGGCCAGCAGTGGTGAGGCATGAGACAAGTGACTTGGCTTTGCTGTAGAACTCTGTGATGGTTGAATCCCCTTTGCTGAGGGAGGCGAGTTGCAGCCGAGTCTGCACTATTTTGGCACTGGAGGTTGAAGCAAAGAGGGAGTGAAGGCGTTCCCACACGGCAGCAGCCGTTTTGCAGTCCAGAACCTGAACCAGGATGGGTTCAGTAAGAGAGCAGGTGAGAATGGCAAGGACGAACTGATCTTTTGAGATCCAGTCGGTGTATTCTTTTGAAGGAGGGGAAGTTTTGTCTGGACAGGATTTGGAGCCATCAATGTAATCATATAGATTCTGAGCACCAAGGATCGGTCCAATTTGAGCCTTCCAAAGGAGGAAATTATCTGTTGAGAGTTTTGAAGTTATGAAGGAGGAGATGGATGATAGAGACATGTTTTGGGTTCTTGATTCAGCCATTAATGGCGAGGTTGGTTTTGTTTTTGTTTGTTTGTTTGAGCTGTGTGGTGGGATGATTGTCAGAGAGGAGTGGCGTTTGCCGTTAGGCCTCTGATACCATAATGGAAGACTGAATTCATTTGTCTTATTCAATTGAACATTGCTGAGTACATATATATAGAAGAGCTTTAGCAGCTTTAGCCTAACTATTCTATAATGGGCTATCATTCTTGGGCTTGACATTACTGGACTGTCTTTAGTCTAGCAATATTGATTTGGATATTATATGTTTTGTTTTGTTGCCATGCTCATCTTGTGGTTAGTAACCCCTCATAAGAACATCGATAGCTTTATTCCTTATCAGAGGTCAAGTTGAAGGGAAGAATACAAGTGCTGTCTAGTGTTTTGGTCTATTCGGTTTATAACTTTTGATGTCCCAATTTCATACCCCCTTTTGCTAAAGTAATTGTGGTTTTATCAATTTGAATGATTACAAAAAAGCTATAAAATAGTATCATTTTTTATAAAATTATATTACTCAGATTCGACTTATTTGTGTTCAAGTAAATTAATATTTTTTGATACGAAATCAGTTCGTACAAAAAATTAAAAAATAAAATATTTGGGCAAAAAAACTAATATGGTATTTTTATAATTTATAATGAAAGAATTGGGGGAATTTACTCTTTTTATGAGCTTTTTTTTTTTAGGCTAAAATAATTGGGTAGATTTCAACCCATTCGCAATATCAGAATCAGAGCACATTTCATACCAAAAATGAGCATACCAAAAAAAAACCACATCAACAATATCATAAACATAACACGTATGCATACCAGAAAAAAAAATAATACTAGAATCATGATTATTCAAAGATAATGTGGAGCCTCCGAGGATACCGCCACAAATCAAAAATTGGTGATGGAGTGAGTAACGAAGATGGAGTCGCCGGTTTGAAACCGCCACCGATCAGAAACTCGAGAGTAACGAAGATGAGCTGCCGGTCTGAGGCCGCCGCCGGTCTTCTATGTAATGGAGCCAATGGTCTTCACTGTATATGGATAATAACGATGTGGAGCGAAAATTTTCTGACGAGATTGATTTGATTATTTTTTGAATTTGTTTTATTTATATTTTTATCATTCAAATAAGAATTGTTTGACATTTTTAATGAAATTGGCAAAATTTGGAAAAGTGTAAAGTTTAAGGGATAAATTTGCTAACTAGACTTTTTCTTTCTTTCTTCCCCAGTTTTTGCTCGATTAACTAGGCCTATACCATTTTCTTATTTAGTAAATGTACCCTTTTTTTTACCGTTCAAATACAAAATTACAGGTTAACAAATAGAGCTAAGGAGAGTGGTAGCAACTTCCTTAATTCCCTTATTTCTACACCACCGAGTCTGCGTCGCTGAGCCACACCGCCGAGCCTACATCGTTGAGCCACCGCCACTGGGTCGCACCACCCGTTTCCCTACCACTGACCCTGGCCGCCCCTGCAAGCCCTAATCTCGTTTGGATATAAGCATCACATCAAACTCTCTTCTTAGCCTCTTTATTGCCATCTGCACGAGCTCTTGGGAACGATCGAGCAAACCGAATGAAGCAATGTTGGAGGTCAAATGCCTAGTTGTTGATTGCAAATTATTGACGACGGAGATAAACCCGATTCCTTCATGTCGACAATATTCCTCCGTGAAAAGTGAGGTCCTTATGTAGTGGTTGGAATCCTCTGAGAAGCACCACTACGGAATAACCTTCTCCACTAAGTCTATGGTATCTCGGAGGGTGGATTCTGTTAACGTTGCCGGAATTGGTGAAGGAGATGAAGATGAAGAGGTGAAATGGTGGTTGTGTGCCGGAGAATTATTCAAACTCTTGTTTCTCATTTTGTATAGATTTGATATAATTTGACAATGGAAAGAAAAGAGAGAGAGAGAGAGAGCTGCATTTGTAGATAATGGAGGGGTGGATGGAAAGCTATTTATCATGAATTGTGAATAAGAGATAATGATGTGGGACCATTTCCAACACAAGGACCAATTACACGCTCAAAGGCTAAGGCATTGAAGGACAAAATAACAACCCCTTTACCTTCTTTGGATTCAATCATGGATGGAGCGATCACAAGGTCAAGAGCAAATGCGATTCAAGATGAAGTTACAAACATACTCACGACATGTACACTCAAGGAAACTCTTCTTACTATCAACAGTTCCTTGGTGACCTTACTGACTGTTATAGAAGAGCCAACCATGACCAAGAAGATCCACCAAGCAAAGAAGAAGGGTAAGAGTAAGGAAGAGCCTCAAAAAGGAAAAATCGACCTAATAAATCGGTCGATTTTCCTGTAGAAAATTCAACCGATTTCTGATCCGATTTTCCTCGCTGGGACGAGTTTTTGCAAGATCCGGCTATGATCTTCTATTTTGGCAATTATATCTTTTAGTGATTCATTAAAACTCTCAGACCATCTCAAGGAATTATTAGTTTAGATTTTATCTTTATAATTTTATATTTTATATATCTTAAAGATATATTTACAATATTATCTTTAAGTATACCTTTCCTAATTTTCATAGTTAATATCCTTTATAAATAGCCTTAATGGAAGAGATTGTTTGACAGATTAGATTTGATATTTTCCACAGATTTGTGTGACTTGCAGTTTTGCTTACGGAGTTTGTATTTTATTCATTATCATTCAATAAAAAAGAGAGCTCTTGGTTGAATCGTTGTGAAGTTCTTGCCAGATTGTTCTTGTGTGTGTTAATCTTATTGAAGATTCGTGCTCCTGGTTAATTCTAGCCCCTCCTTGTACTTGTCTTAATTAGAAGACTTGCGTAAGGTTAAAAAAGTGCGGGTTAAGGTAATGTTCTCGATTAAGAGTTTTGACACATCATTGGTCAATGTTCTTTTGCGGAACTATCTTAGTTTATATCTTCCTATATCTTCATTTATCATTTCATATTCATATTCTTATCTTTCCATATCATTCACTAATCCGTTTTATGAGTTTCAAGAGAAACTCGATTTGTTCTTGAATAAAATCGACCGATTTTCTCTATAGTGCAGCCCAATTTTTATCCCAGTTAAGGACTTTCAATCTAGATCGGGAACTGCGACTTATCCCCGCATCAGGTAAGAAACTAGTACACCCCAAATTATCATTTCTGGTATGAAATTCATATTAGAAACTCATACTATAAATTTCTAGTATGAATTTCTGGTATGAATTTTCTGGTATGAATTTTCTGGTATGAATTTTCTAGTATAAAAATTTTTAGTATGAATTTCTAGTATGAATTTCTGGTATGAAATTGTTTAGTATGAAAATTTCTCGTATGAAAATTTCTGGGTATGAAATTTCAGTCTATAAAATAAAAAAATAAAAAAATAAGGACAAAACAAAAGAAAATAAAAAAAATTTAGCTACTCCTTTTACGTAACAAAGGAAAATTACGTCTGTTTCTTTTTTATTTTAAAAATAGAGGAGTTAATTTATTTTATCTACCATTAATGAAAGTGATAAAAACTATAGGGTACACAAAACAAAAGAAAATAGAAAAGAACCTACTTGACTAAATTCTTTTAAGTTTAAGGGTACCATTCGGACTAAAAAAATCTCTTGGGCAAAATCCGAGAAACCCCAATTCACTCTCGGGATAGAACTCGATGAATACCATCCGAAATTTTCCATTTTTACATACTTATCAAAATCATCCACTTAAATTTTACTACTATAATTACAAAATTAATCAATTTGTTTAAAAGTTTCTATTCAAAGTAAATTCTATTTCCATCGTGTTACATCCTTTATGATCAAACGTTCATATTTCAGTTCTACGATAAATCACGGTAGCATCTATGCAGTTATACATATTTACCTAGGGTAATCATATTTCCACCATTTGGGTGAATGGAAAATGGGTGAAGAAATGAATGTATTTGTGTTAAATGAGTGGATGAATGTGACTTGTAGGGAGGTGATTAATTGATTTGTGTAAAATGGGTGGAGGTAAGATTGTTTATTTGTAATATATATTATATAAATATATAAATTAAATTAATACGATAGTTAATTAAAAAAGGAGAGTGAGGTCCTACTTGACAATCTTTTGTGGAAAAGAGTACTCATAGTAGCACGTGCTAGTTTGAATCAGGTGGACTGGATTTGTATGCAGCTGGCATTCCCATTCAAACTCCTTCTATTAATATAATAATCGCACCATTTTAATTATACACCACCAAAATCCTTCATCCTTAAAAAAACCCCACTAAAAAACAGTAATCATTATGATAATATTTAATAAATAATATAATATTTTCTATCCCATTAGTGACTATAAAACTATTATTAAATTTCCTAATCTGTTAGCAATAATATTGAATAAATAATAAAATGATAAATAAATTAATTTAAATGCTTTGTACTTTTGGCTAGTATTTAGACAAATTAAAATTCAAGCTAAACTAATATATATATATATATATATATATATATATA
>BSUD01000290.1:274743-292288 GCA_033239045.1 Fagopyrum esculentum
AAAAAAAAAAAAAAAAGTCTATTTAACTCAATACTTTCTTTCTACGTTACTGTAGAAGATAACAACAGAAGTCAAGATTGGATAAGTTACCGCCATGGAGAACGCGGTGTAGGAAAGGCCAATTGACTTGCAGGTGTTGCGATCACCGAAAGGGCTACCATCCTGATAACAGATTGCTGGGATCAGTATCAGCACAAGATTCCCAAGATTGGCTACAAAAAAAGAACAGGAAATCATCATCATCATCAGATTAACATGATTGAATTTAGAAATGCAATATGGGAAACCAATTGTGTGAATCACCTGCTGAACAAGAAGCAATCACTAAGCCTTTTACATGTGCTTCTGGTTTCAGATGTTTTACTAGTACCTTCCCGAGGATTGCTCCGAAGAAGAATGTCAGTCCGACGTTAACTGGCATGAACCACCTGAAGAGTACACCATGATATAGAACATATTGAGAAGAAGATCAAATCATCAAGTTGCCATGAATCTACGAGGATTAACTTGCCATGAGATGATGTCTTGGAAAGTGACAGTATTGGCAAGGCTTGCGAATGTGAGTGAGGGGGCAAAGATTGCAAAAACTATCTGAAATAAACATTTTTTTTTTCAAATTGATCAGATAAATTGTAAATAAATATTTTTTGTTTGTTTTTTCATTATACAATACCTTGTTGAGAGACTTTATTGCATGTTTAGGAAGAAGATCAAGATACTGAGTGGCCATGAAAGCTCCTAATCCACTGATGATCAAAACTTGCAAAATAGGCATGAATGAGACCATGAAGAGATGCAAAATGGAAGATAGTCCCTTCATATTTTCTGTTCAGCTCAGCGAATTCAAAGTTACTGGGTAAACTCAGATTATGGGATGGTAAATTCTCAGGATTCAGATCGTTTATTGATGTGAGCTGAAAAAGTGTTGGTTTCTTGAAAGAGCAGATCAATGGAGATGTATGACGACAATTTGCGACGAATGATTTTGAAAATTGACCGAGTAATACGTGGAATGAAGTGATATTCAAGCTTAAGAAGAAGAGAAACATGTGTGGAAAAGGAAGAACATGGAGCGTATGAAGAGGAGGAAAAAAGATTGACGGAAAGTAGTAAAGTGTGGAGATAACCGAACTTTCTATTTATAGATTTTTGTTTTAGTTAGTTTCAATTTATATTTAAAAAATATAGAAACAATTTGGTTTATTAGGCTTTTTCTAGTTTTGTGTTTAGTAAATGTACGCCTTGAGAGAAGAGTGTATAGAGTTTGAGAATAAATACAAAAGGTTGGGGTATATTTACTTAATTGAAACATTAAAAAGCCTAGTTACTATTATAGTTTTTCAAAAAAGCCTAGTTACCAAAATTGCCCAAAAATATATTAACATTTCACAATGATTTCAGTAAGGATCCTTTAAGAGTATTTGAAAAAAATTAAAAATTATCAAATATTTTAAAGATAAGGTCCAAGAATCTTCCGTCGTCAACCTTATAAAGTTACTAAAATGAGAGTCTAGTTGTTGGACCTCGGAGAACATCCCCATCAAACACTTGCTCTCTAATGGTAGCTTTGATTTCCTCCTATTACGATCCAATGAAATCATCATTTATAAAATAATAGGTTCGGAAAAAAAATAAAGGACCACCGAGTTTGATTTCATCACAAGTAATCAATCTTTTGACCAAGAGAGTTTGATTAAAAATCTTAAAGTCCCTAAAACCCACTCCATACAAATTCTTAGGCAAACACAGAGTCCCAAAATTTGCAAACATAGTGTCCCAAAAGTTTCAACTTTTTCGATAAATACGACGCTTTGCATCGGCCGATCCCGCCAAAACCTTATCAGCATGGCATGGATACCATCCACAATTCTGTCAGGAATTTTGGACACCCTCATTATGTATGTCGGAATGCTTTAAATCACTTATTCAAGACCACTTCCTTTCTCGATCGAGAGAGCAAGCGTTATTTCAATCCTTACAAATTTGGCAATCTTATCTCAAGTCCATCAAAACCAACTCTTTTCGAGTGGCCATTCACCATTGGGATCCCGATGGACTAAAACTCTACTCACAAGTATAACGAGATCAATTGTAGTATCGAATGTCGAATTCACGGGGATCACGTCTGCATCGGATGTGACAATAAACAATTATGCTAAGTAAGAGGGGAGATAAAGAATAAAGGAAGAAATTTATCGGGTTTTGAAAATGATTTTTGTTGCCAAAAGACAAAGTGACAAAGCATATAATGATGATGAAAAATAAAAGCAAGCAATCGAAAGAAACAATTATCACCATTATAATGAATTAATATATAACCAAGTATGAATATAATAAACATCAATCAGCGAAATATACTGGTAATTATCAAAGATAGTATTTACCACATCTTTGTGTATAAAGACCATGCTCAACCCAATCTAAAGATGCTCTCGCAATTGCAAAGGTAAAAGTCAAAACCATTAAGAATATAACAAACAGAAGAAGACCCAAAAAATCACGCTCTCGTAGAAAAGTCGAAAAGGTAACAAAATCCGGTTAAACTATGACAATAAGGAATTATCGAGGTAAATGTAAAATGTAACTCCCCTACCCAAGCCCACTATAGATGGTCCAATTAAATTAGCACACTTTCGCATTAAACTAATCTATCTCTATTTCCAAAGAAATGGTATGAATAAGGTCACTAAAGCAAAACAATTTCAATGATGAGTTTCGTTCAACAATTCATATACATTGGTTTATAAATCAATGCATTACAAGGTTCAACGAATCTTTTGATCATGAGAAAACTAGTAAGACATATAACATTAAACAAAGCAATAAAATATAAACCAAATTGTATTCATTATCAAATATTCAAAAGCATACCTTAAGAAATTCGCCAACGAATTTGTCCTTAGCGAACTCGAGTAAAAAGATAAAACAACCGTCTAAGTAGGGTTGTGAGTAATTTAATCCGACCTAAAACACATTCTCTAACATATGAAAATAATGAATATACAGGGTACATAAACGGGTTCAAGAATATATGGAAAAAAAGTCCAACAAAATAAGAGACCGTGAGGTTTATGTTCGGAAATAACCGGACAACCATGGGAAAGTTGCCCGTGGCAAGCCAACTTCGTTGCGCTCTCAAATATTGACATCTGGACTTTTATAGGATGTCCAAGAGTATTGTGCTATATGATTCCTCGATCTTTAGTTATGTAAGATGCTCCAATGTAGCTCCTAACCTCAAGGAAGATCAAACTCTCGTATTTCAGCATAAATGCGCCAATAATGGCCTCAAATGTTTAAACCACAAAATAAATCAAAGTAGACACCGTAAAATACAATATGAATAATTTCTACACTATATGAATGCAAAACATAATAAAAGAGACTTGAAATACATGAATCTAACCACTAAAACCGCGCATGGATAGATGATAGGTGATGAAATCACTATCAATTTAGGTAGTTTTTAGAGTCTTTTTAGTGTATTTGAGTCATATTATGTTACTAATCCCTTGAGCCAAATGAAGAAGTGCAAAATGAAGTAAGAAAGGGTTTAGCAACACTTGGGAGTCGAAGAAGATCAACGAAGACAAGTTTCTGGTGCCACAACGCCCCCGTGGAGTAATGTCAGCACCCCTGCAGTGACACTACACTCCGGCAACGCAACCTATGCCTCGCCAGCGCCCCGAGAGCAGGGTGTCACCACCCCTGCGGTGACACCCCTGAAGACCCTTGCCCAGTGCCACAGTCAGCGCCTTCGCCTGCGTCCGGAAGAAGCTTGTCACCGCCCCGGCGGCCCCCTCTATCCGCCCTTGCGGTGACTTAGTCTGAAGAAGCGAAGCCGGCACCCCCAACGCCTTTGCTTGCCCCCTTGCCAACAGACCTGTGAAGCCGAAGAGCCTGTGTCACTGCCCCTGCGGTGACATTGGGCCGCCCCAGCAGATCATCATCAGAAACGACACAAAGATGAAGAGTCATACGTTCAAGAGCATTAAAGAACATGCCCTTGCGGGATTGCCAGGCCGCCCCAACGGACAAGACGAAGTTGGAACGTTTTGGCCTAAACCACCCCTGCGGCCCTGTAGCCCGTCCCCGTGGTTTAGCGCCAAAGGACATAACTCCGGTTGTTTGCACCACCTTTATGACATTTAAGGTGGTTGTTTAGGCAACCAATTTACTCCCTTTAATGCATTTTGTAGTATAAATAGAGCCCTTGGTTGATTGATAGAATAATCCACATTTTTCCCAAAAGCTTAATATTTCTAAGTGCCATTTGTAATGAGTTTCTAAGCTTCCTTTGCTACATTGGGTTGATTGAAGCTGCATTGATATTTGGTTGTAAGTCTTTTATAATTAGAAGTTTAATTCAGTTCAATCGTGTTATGTTTTCTTGAGCTTTAACTTATGCTTGCATGTCTTTTCTCACTTAGATTGATCACCTTAAGTGTACTAATACATGCAAAGTGGTAGGGTTAATCGATTTCGGGTTCGGGTTCTTAATCTAGTAATAAACCCCTAGGTAAAAGCTGGTTGTAATTGTCTAAGGGAAAGGAACATAACTATAAAGAATGATTAACGGTTTGTTTATTCTTCTTTATATCTCTTTATCTTTACTAGAATGCTAACTTGTGCTTTGATCTTGTAGGTTTACAGATCAATAATCTAGTTAAGTTGTGTTAATGCCGCTTGGCTTAACACATATTCAAGATCAAGATGAGAACATTGGTGAATTGCTTCTAAAAAGAATCAACCAAGTAGTATGCATGCTAAGATCCAACCTAGTGTAGCTTTTTAATTACCCATATTATCTCCATCTTTGCTTACTATTTAATTATATTTTGTCTTGTTTGTTCTACAATCCAAAACACCCACCCCCTTTTGGTTACCAATCGATAATTGAACTTAATCAAAACTTGACTAAAACTCTCTTGGGTCCGACCCTTACTTACACTATACAAATCGGTTAAGTGTACGTTAGGTATTATACTTTGACTAAAGCTAAAAGACAACGACCTTAGATTTTTAGCCTCGTCAATAGATGTCATCAAAGCTTGCGGTACTTACCATGAGATTCCACCGTCGAACCCTTAGAATTCCAGACGGATGAGCTCAACTAACTGTACTTACATTTTTTACACTTCATATTTACCACAATTATTTTTTTGTCCAGAGGCTCTCTTATATCGGTTGGGAATGTCGGCTATAATCAAGCATTCACGAAGAGACGTGTGAGCAAATATGAGACTATCTTATGCACATAACAAATGAGAAACCGGAGGAGTGACTCTATAAAAAAAATTTTTGATAAGGGAGACGGGTATGCAGTCAGCATAACCGCAATTATTGAACGTAAAAATGGCTAACAACCAATAAGTCTTTGGGTCGCTACCCCTCGGGCATCATTGTTCAACAATTGTAAAAGAGCTTGCGGGGGATTGTTAAAATGGTGATATCCGAAGGAGAGGGATGAAGCATGAGAAGCAAGAAAGTCTGCACTCATATTAGCTTCTCGATAGACATGTCGGAATTGGATTGTCCAATCCCTACGCAAAAGGTCCTACGTGCAAAGAATAAATAAATGCATAGAGATTGAGTCGTCTTAGTGAAGGTATCTTATTGGGATGACTTCACTTTAATGCTACACATTAATAGTGAAAGAGAATTATACTAACATTACATATTGTATCACCTGCTGAATCTTTATGAGAGCAAACCCTAATCGAATAAGCACCTTCTTTTAGAATCTCACTCATACTCATTGTAAGTCTTTCTCACTTATAACTTAAGAGTCCTGCCATCCTTCTTGATTTATTGTTCTTCATGTGGTAAAAGACATCCAAATCCACAATGACGTTGTCAATTATTTGATACCTTGCTATAAAGGAACCTTTACCTTCCGAAATAGTTTGTGGAAGGACCTTTTTCAAGCAGTCTTCCATCACTTTAGAACCAATTTTATATTTGAGGATGTTGTAGAGGCTTATATGTCTAAATTCAAACATTTTGGATGGTTGTTAAACTTTGAGAATCAACAAGATCATTGCCCTGTTTACTTTAGAAATACTTTGATATCCTTTCGACCATTGTTGAAACACCTAGAACCACTAGAAAAAGAACCATGTGCAGATCATCCATCTCGGAAGTTCCTCCATTGATGGTTTGATTATCAAACCCTCATTCAGACCTACCTCTCTTGGATGCGATATGACAGGTCCTCCCCATCACTTGACTTGGTTGTTTAGAGAATATGAACATTCATTGAGATCAATCAATTACTAACCTTTTAATTTCACCCTCACTCGTATTGCTTATTCCCGCACCATCTACGAGTATGAGAACTCATTTTTTTCTGCATTCTCTAACTTACCTTAAGATGTAAATATTTCACGTTCCTATCTTCATCCCACATATCGTTTGTCTTGGCTTCAACGTGTCAATAAGACTCCTCTTGTTTGTGAAGGGGTCTACCTAAAGTGCAAGCTCTTTGACTTTAAACGACACATCTCTAAATGGAGGCACCTTTTGTAGTTTTTTAATTAAATTTTTGGCAAGTTGATGTTCTCTTTTATTTCTGGAATATTCCCGTATGGGAAGGTGATAGAAATAAGGGGCGATTTAGATCGAGGAGAAACTTCAACTACTTCTTCTTGATCGTTTGAGTTGGATCAAACATAGAACTTGAGCGGCGGAAGCTTAGAAATGGATGCAAAAGCGTACGGTCGATCCGATCTAGTTAGATCGAATCATACACGAAGTGGAGTAGATAGAGTTGATCCTTCCAAACGGATCCTCGAGTATGAAGGCTTGGATCCAAAGACTAGATCCAAGATAAACTTTAAGAGGATTGAAGAAGAAGTGATGCCTAAATCAAGTAAGAGGATTTTCTTTCACAATACTCGGATTCAACTTAGACATGATTTACAAATGAGTCAAGCATCCCCTTATATAGTGGATGTGGTCATACAAGAGTCGGAAATTAAATGTGGAAAATTAAAGCCGAAATTAAAGTTCCGAAAATGAAAAGCCTAAAATACGAAAGGTCGGAATTCAAGTCACAAAATTAAATTCCGTAATTAAAGTTTCGAATTTAAAAAGTCTATTATTAAATAGCCGACATATGATAAATGTCTTCAAAATGTGTCGGGTCCTCTTATCCGGAAGCACGGATAACATCGCGAGAAGGCATTCACTCGGATACTACCCACTTCACTTGCAACCCGTTTTAACCCGTCTTTTAATATTTTTTTACCTCGTTCAATGGATCAAGGGGTTAAGCATCCCGTCAAATAAGTGAGAAATTGTCATATCAATTAATTTTTAACCTTTTTTCATGAAGTAGAACTACGTCAGTAAAAAAAATATGTATAAACAAATTCAGAATAATCTAATAGATTTAAAATCTTATAGTTTCTCTCTAATGAATTTAAGATCTCATAGTTACTCCTACTTCTGCTTAGACTCAGTGGCGGATCTAAAGGGTACGGTGGTCCATAGTAAACTCTCGTAAAAAAAATATTGAAGACTGGATAAGTTTAAAAATACTAAATAAATTATTGAAAATAAACATGCGCACAAGTTAAGTTAGTTGGTCAATAGACTGTGATAACGAAAGTCGCAACACAAACGTATTGTAAATTATAAATAATGTGCCACGATGATGTTCGGCGTAAACTTGCGTTAATCAAATCGAACGCCAGCTTGGAAAAACAAGACGTTTGCGATCAAAATGACTAACATCTACACTTCCACCCTACGACCCAATTTGAAGATTCAATGACGTTAATCACGTACACATTGGACTATATTTTAATCATTTAAAAAAATATACTTAAAAACATCATCTAACATTAAATTAAAGAATAAAAAATCAATTAGACTTAAAAAACTTATTATACCTCTTATAAAAAAAATAAAAATAATACATGTACTTTCGTTTTATTTTTAACGGGATTCTTTTACGTTTGAAAAAACCCCAAAACAAGTAGGCAATAGCTGTGAAATGATAGGAAACTGGGGACAGCGTTTAAACTTGGAACTTCCAGCGACTCTTTCCAAAGTCGACGGTCGGTATTTATTTCTCTCTGGCGCCTCTCTTCCTTCTTCCCCTCCACCCCAACCTTAACGCCGACGCCAGCAAACCGCACCAACGCACTCATGAATATCCAGGACCAAATTGACAAGACTGCTCAGCCGTCCCATGACCCGCTACAATCTCAAATTAACGGCTTTAAATCATGTGGGGGAGACAAAAGGAGAGTTAAACGAGAGTTAGGTGCACAGTTTCGATCATCGTCATCTTCTTCAACCATGCGCACGCAAGACTCTTCGCAGAAAGGGCTTCGAGTTGCCTACAAGCGGCGGAACCCTAGATTTTTAGTTCGGCACCGGGCCAGCGATGTCGAGGCAATAGCTTTTCCATTAGGGATGTCGATTGCTGCCGTTGTCGCTCAGGTTCGTTCCAAATTTCTTTGTGACTGTTGACAAGTAGTTTCCTTTTTGTGATTTGGTGGTTTTTTACTTCAAATTTATCTTTCCTTTGTTCCATTATGATATATTGTGTTTTTAGTTCAACGATCTGATTTTTCGTGATTACTCAGGTTCGCATTGAGTCTCATTTTGCAAAATTGTGATGTTTTTTTGAACTTACATGATGTAACTTTGTTGGCCTCTTGTAGTTAGGGTTGGTTCAAGAGTGGAAATTGAAGGCGAAATTTTAGAGGTCTGCTGAGAGGTATAGGCGTAGGATATTGTTCAGTAAACGTTACAGCTTCTGTTTCTGTATTTTTATAGTGTAAACATGCCATCCTTTAGGAATGGTGCATAATTAGTTAACTATTGTAGTTTTCTCTTTGGAGTGTGCCCAGTGGCTTGCATAATTTGTTTGGTAAATATTACAGTTGCTTTATCAGTTTCGTATTGTAAAATTGCCACCTTTAGGAATTGTGCATAATTAATATAGTTTTCTCTTTGGAGTGTGCTCAGTGGTTTGCACAAGTAACGACATTTTTTTACTTCTCTTTGGAGTGGGATTATGGCTTGCAAAATATGGGTTCCATACCCTATTTTGTTTTTGAAACTTGAGTTAAAATGAATCTAATTGGGGAATCCTTCATGATGGGAAAACATGAAGCATGAGATTTTCTATTCATTTGATTTATAATTAAACTGGTGATTGGGGCAGCCTTTGTGCTCTTTTTGAGCATGTACAACTCTGAGCATGAACAGATCTTGAATATGCTCGAGTTTATAGTCTTTTCATATGATGGCTAGAAGCATGCTAATGTCCAATCTAAATTGCTCGTTTGAAAAGAAAAAAATTATGTTCGATGAGCAAAAAGTAGTATACAGTCACTATACGCTTAGAATAGCTTGTTACAATCGTTTGTTACTAACTGACCACTGACTCAAGCCATATCTTACTATATAAATTTCATTTATTAATGTTAATTCTAATAGAAATTATTTCTTCTGAAGTTCACTATGTTTCTCTTGCATCATCTTCATATTTTTGTAAAAAAGCATTTATAGCTCGTGACTTGGTTGCTCTGTAGGTTCTGGAAAGGACTGAAGCATCCTGGAAGGAAACGCCTGTTGATTATCTATCAAGGGTAATTTGATCAACCTTCCAAGATAATGTACAAACTTATTGCATTTTCTGGCAAAAAGAATATTGAGTTGAAACCCTCGATAAGCTTTTCAGTCCCGGACAAATAAAGCTATGTTGATGGTGTTTTTGATCTCATTTATATCAATTGTCACAGATTTCCCGCTTACTTATATGAATGCATAATGATAGCTATTGATTGACCTTCTGAATTGTATTTTGTTTACAGATGTGCACATCAGCCGTGAGAGAATCTTTAACTAATGTAAGTCAAACCTTGACACTGCCTAGCCAATAACCCTGATGCATAGTTCATTTCCCTTCCTAGATACTAATTTTGCAGGTGTAACATTTCATTCTGTGGCCAGGTTTTTGGGGATAAGTTTGAGCCTTTTGCAATGAATTTTGAGAAAGCATTTGACAGCACCTTAAAAACTTTAAAGTTGGTCAAAGGTTCATCTTCCATGGAGTATCCAGAAGATCATTTAAGCTATTGCAGATTTAAGGATAATTGTTCAGAAATGTCTTCGACTGTTAGAGAACGGTCTTTGAGGAATTTTGATGGCAGTGATTGCCAAATAAAGTCAAGCACGTCTGATACTAACAATTGCAACTCAGAATCACCCGTTCCCACTGTTGTGCCTCTTGAAGAATCAAGCAACGTTGAAGATATACAAGGAAACTTGTCAATGGTTACCCGTGAACTTTCCTTGCATGCCTCGATGCATCAAGAAATTTGTTGTGTTCCTCCGGACACAAGAAATTACTCCAGGAATAATTCAATCATCAGTACATTTGAGAAATCTGTTGTGGAGCAAGCCCGTGCAAATGATCTCAAGGCTTTTGAAATTGAGCTTACTATGAGAAAGTTACATCTAAAAGAGACCCAATTGGCTCTCAGTTCAGACACAAATTTTCTTCAAAGGTGTAAAATATCCATGGGGTTATCAAAGGCATCCTTCAAAGCTGAGAAATTTAAGACTAAAATGGAAGACACTAGACATGCTGAGCTGGTTAGGAACTGTATAGACTGTCTAGTTGCTGGCTTGCTTATCATGTCGTCTCTCATAATTTATGGAACTTATGTTTATTCATACAAAAGAATCATGGAAGCTACTTTATCCTGCTATCCCTCCACGGTAAGTAACAATTGCCAACACTATTTCTTTAGATTTTCATTGATGAATAAATCCAATGATAGATAATCTGGTTCTATTACAGGAGTCGAAGTCCTGGTGGGCCATCCCAAGGCCAATGGCATCGTTCAGTTCAGGGTTGCAAACATTAAGGTGTCATGTTCAAGCTGTCAGTCGGCTGTTGTTTGGTCTGTTAATTATTCTGGCAATCGGGTATTCCATTTGCCAACGTGCAGCAGCTTCAAGACAATCAATGCCTGTCACTTTCATACTACTATTGCTTGGAGTAGGCTGTGGTGTAGCCGGAAAGTTTTGCATAGACACCTTAGGAGGCAGTGGTTACCACTGGCTCTTGTTCTGGGAGGTGTTGTGCTCTTTGCATTTCTTGGTGCACATGTTTCCCTCTTTCTTCTTTGCAATCCTTTACGGGCCTATCAAGATTTCTCTAGGGACGAAAGACAAAGTTGTGTTTCCATACTGGATGCGGCGCATTCTGTTTAACCTTGTTGTTTTGCTGGTTCTGCCAGTGCTCTGTGGTCTCATTCCTTTTGCAAGCCTACGAGAATGGAGGAATCACTTCTCGTCATTTGTGTCAAACCTACTGTTAGTTGCAGGAGATGAAGATTGAAGGGGCTTTGCAATGGAAGGGCTTTTTTGAGTTCCGGGTTAGTCTTTCTCAACTTTAAGCTACTGCACTAATAAGCCAAAGAGTCTGTCTTCTACTTTCCCTGTCCAAGAGTGATTTTAACAATTCCGGCAAAATGCGAGCCAATCTATTGCTTGTAATCTGTAAATTATGGTGTAGTTCAATTGTACATTAGTATTATGCACCCTCTTGTCAAATCTATTACTTACATTTAGCTGAAGTGAGCTGCTGAGATTCCTTAACTATAGAAAAAACTGAACACAGTGATCAAATCTTAGTACTATTATAAGCCATAAACTACTTTCTCCACTTTGAGGCATGAGAAAAAAGAAAAGCGCCAGAGCTAAATCTGGAAGATAACTATTTAGTACAGTATAACAACGTTAGAGAAACCTGCTAGAATTGTTCTCTTACAAATTCCATGCCTTGTGGAATATTCCAATTACCTGTCTAGTTAAGTCCAGGCTGTCCAGCTGAACTCGCGTCGAAAAGTATTTTACAAACCAAAACTTGGTGGGCGCCTGAAAATGAAACGTCACCACCGAGCACCGTTTTCCGGTGGAAATGTTAATCGAATTGACCAAGACTTGAGGCAATGCATGATGCATCTATAAATAAAGTTCCGGATTCACTAACTTTATAATAATTTATTACAAGTGTATTACCAAAGACGCAAATGTTAACAAACATGCCACACAATAACTTGTTAAGCTGGATTTTATTATTATAGATGTGTACAAGTTCGTGTTTTGGTCATGTGATTTATACATGATCCATATACCAAAAACATCAATAGTGGAACTTGTAGCAGACCGGAATGACCCCTCCGATATTCTAAGCAAAGCTTCCCGCATAAGCGAAGTTCTTTGGGGGATTGATCTAGTTGAAGACCTGAGCAAAGATATCGATATGAGAACTTGTAGAGTCCCTATAGATAGCATGCACTGTATGCACGTAAGACACCCATTAGCGCATACGAGACAAGTTATTAACGAGCCTCCATTGAGAAGACAACTTTGGTTGACGTACATTGTTGGATGGATAGCCATGAGATGGATAACCAGGATGGGAGCTGGATTTAAATATTATGGACGTGTAAAAACTAGTGTTGTCTTAATTGACTTTTTTTGGTTGGAAGTTTTTGTTATTTTTGTTATTTTTTATTTTTTTTGTGGCAAAGTGTTCAATAGGTCTTAATAACGTTAACAAAGCCAATAATATTTAAGGGCAATGTGGCGAGCGAGTTGATATGGACCAAGATGAAAGATCTAGTCATGCACGGTTGATTCCAAGAGAGTTTCACAATAAAAGACTTTTCCTATAGAGGAAGGAATTCGACCAAAAGAAGAAGCAGATAATGACTTGAACCCGAACAATAACATTCTTTAGGAAGGATAGGATGTTACACAAATGTTTGAACGCCATAGTTAATGGATTGGACAATTTCTACTCCATTGGTATACGACAAGTTCATATTAGCGCATGAGTTATTTTTTAACAATCATCTTTTCAACAAGAAGAGGGAAAATACGTTTAGGGCCGATGGGAATGCCAAAGGGGAGACTCCCACGAGGAAGCCGGTAACGTTACTTAACAGGAGTTGAGCGTTGGGATCGACACTTGTGAATCTTAACATATTGTATTTTACTTTTCCAAAAATGAAAAAGAGAAGGCCGAACAGGATAGCGGAGAAACACCGCAACTCCGTGGGCAACTCTAACAAATGATGAGGGCTACCGGCAACCGGGCCCACTTGCAAATCGATATACAGGGAGTCGATATATACATGTAAACTGACCACGTGAGAGGCCAGTTCGTATCCGGATGTCACCAACACGTGTCTGTTTCATCACCTTAGGGTTCACAGTCAGCAGCCGTATTTTGTTCGTTTATTTCTCTTTCCTTATTGTTTTTCCCCTTTTGTTCCCCCTTTCACCTTCGTCTTCCAAACTATTTGCGAACTGGTTGAAAGGTCCCCTTTCTTCCCCCAATTTGTCTCTCCACCGTGGCCGTTAATGGCTTCTTCGAGCTCTGGATTGCGCATACCATCCTCTTTCTCTCGTTGGTCCTGAAGCTTGAAGCGAGATTCCTCTTTCCGTCTCTGTGAATCATATATTCGATTTTTAATAATTGTTCCGAGCTTGTAAGTTTTCATGGTTCTTGCTGTGAATGTTTATATATGATTGTTAGAATTTCTTTCTGCTATCTATTCTGGGAGCTATGGTCGTTTTCAATTTCGTGTACACCTGAATTGTGGTTGATCATTTCTATTCAAATGTTTTCGAAAAATCTGGGAGATTGACACTAGCATAGGAATTACGTTTGACAAAACCTGGTTCCTTTTTCTTTTTATTTTTGACAATCGAACTGTAGGCTAGCTAATTTGTTCCTGAAGTTTGAAGCTAGATGCCTCTTCCATTTTTTATATTTTTTTCCCGGGGCTTGTAAGCTTAATGCTTATGTATGACTTTTAGAATTGATTTCTGATATCTATATTTGATGCTTGGTTGATTTACACATTTTCAATTTCGTGTACACCAGAATTTTTTTAAGCGGGTAAACTTCCACCATTTGCAATAAAATGGAATGTAAGAAATCATGTTTGGTTGAATTTTACTAGGAAGGTAAATTGCGGGAATTCAAAGTCTGCTTTAAAAATGGTGGAAATAGAACTTAACTAGGTCTCCCTAGGCAATTGAACTTACAGTGTTCTTGGGGAATTGAATTCTCATGACGAAAAATTCCTGGGTTGTCCTCTTAGAAAGATGTCAACTGAATTACCGAACACGTGTATTTGTGATATTTCTTAGGTTTTTCTTCTTGGGGTTTTCATTTGTCAACTAAAATAGCTGATAATTTTTTTGGAAAGCTATGGGACATTGAAACTAACCGGGGGAATATTAATTATGCTTGGTCTCTTTCTCTTTCAGCTGTGAGAATTAAACTGTTGATGAGCTAATTTGTTTAGTAAAGGGGCTACCTTTTACCACTCTTTACCATAAATCACCCCTCCAATATATGCTCATTTACAAAAGTACCCATATATTATTAAATAAAATGCCACCACCAAACCTTGTTGCCGCTGCCGCCGCCGCCATATTCTTTATGGTCGATAAAGTTATAAAGTTTAGTCATAATATATTTTGGGTTAATCAATTCTATGTCAAAACTTGAATATGTGATTTGAGATCGGAAAGTTCGTGCTTTCCCCGTTTTAATTTCTTTTGGTTTTGTTGTAATTGGTGTTTTATAATGGGGCATCCTACATAGTCACATTTCAAAGTTGTAGGATATCGTCAAATCTACTCATTACTCAACATAAAGAAGTTCTGGCATTCAAAACTGTACGGAATGTAGCATATTTTTCATATTATCTCTTTTGAAAATTTTGATATTCAATATAGTAATCAAGATAGAAATGAATAATTGCCTATTTGTTATTTTTTCATGGATTCTACTGAATTTGCTTATCTGATGTAAGCTCTCAATGGAATAATGCTACATAGAGAAATCTTAGGATGGAATTTATCGTGGTTTCCAAATACTTGAATGGAGGATATTATCATCACAATTGAGAGAAGTGTGTTGTTATTTAAAAAGGCTTGCAATAACAAGTTAATAAATTGAGTATCGGTGTGTATTAAACTGAATAGATTAATTGCAATAGAAATAAATATTTACTGCAGAGTTTCAATTTTTAGGTAAAACGGTTTGAGGTATCAAGAAGGGAAGGAAGATCTGCAAGGCTTTTAGGCTCTTACCTATTTATGAAAGTTCCTTAAATTTCAGAAGGGTGCTGGAAATTCTTCAGTGTACATAGTTTAATTTGAGAGGGCACAGTTGTATACCTCACAAATGGGAGAAGAAGGCTCAAGGATTAGCGGGTTGGCTTCAGGGTTGGCAGTGCTATTGGATGGTGAAGCGCCGAATTCTCAAAAAAACCACCTTGTTTCATGCCATGATGATCTTGGCCACCGGTCTCTGGAGAGAACCCTTGAACACATATTTGATCTTCCATACAAATCAATAGGACCGTTGAGTTGTGTACCCGACACTGCTTTAGTTCGCTTGATCATCAACAAGCACTATTTTAAGTATCATGATAATTTGACTTTTCATACTCATAATAGAGATGGTATATCCATGAATGGCGGCATTTCAAGCTCTGTGGTCACAATTGATGAATCCAGCAAATCCGGTGATTTGAGGATAATCAAGATGCCTTTACTTTTAGAGAGTTTTGCCATTTTCAGCAGTGGTAGAGCTAATGCTTGTGTGTGGAAAGGCAAATGGATGTATGAAGCAATCCTGGAAACTTCCGGTATACAACAGCTTGGATGGGCCACTTTGTCCTGCCCTTTTACTGACCGTATGGGTGTAGGGGATTCTGAAGATTCATATGCATTTGATGGTAAAAGGGTAAAAAAATGGAATGAGGAGGATGAATCATATGGTCAGCCTTGGGTGCCTGGTGATGTCATAGGTTTCTGCCTTGATTTAGATGATGATAGAATATCATTTTACAGGAATGGAATTTCACTCGGGGTTGCATTTGTGGGCATTCGGAAAATGGGCCCTGGAATGGCCTACTTCCCTGCTGTCTCTCTTTCACATGGGGAAAAATGTGATTTGAATTTTGGTGGTCGTCCCTTTAAATTCCCAATTGAAGGCTTTCTTCCTCTTCAAAGCCCTCCATCTAAAAATGAGCTAGCTTCTCAATTGTTGCAGTGTTTGTCCAGGCTCTTGGAAATGCTGCCGATGGAAAGGACTGAGTTGACTTCTGTCGAAAAGCTTAGGAGACTCAAGAGATTTGTCCCAGTTGAAGACATTTTTCACCCCATTGCCAATGCAATATGCGAGGAATTCTTCTCTGTTCTTGACAAGGAGGTAGGGTGCACAGAATACATAGCATGGGGTTCATTTTTGTCGTTTTTGATCAAGTTATACGGTGTGCAAGCCCCACATGATCATAAGAGCTTGGATAAAGTTCTTGATCTTTTTCTAAAGTTCAAGAGATCTGGCCCGCTGTTTCAACATTTGATCAGTGCCCTTTCATGCTATTGCAAAACAGCATCATTGGTTTTAATAGAGTGCCCGTATTCAGGCTCATATCCTTATCTGGCATTAGTGTGTCATCTGTTAAGGAGGGAAGAGTTGATGGTGCTTTGGTGGAGATCATCTGAATTTGAGTTCTTGTTTGAAGGTCTTCTATCACGAAAGAGTCCCAATAAGCAGGACCTCCAATTGATGTTGCCTTCGGTTTGGTGGCCTAATTCATACGAGGACATGTCTCAGGAAAGTAGTATGCGACTGACGACAACTGCTTTGTCTGGTGCCATAAATAAGGTATGTCACGGGGTTCTAGTTTTGTCTTCTGTTTCAAATCACTATGCATCAGATCTCAAATTGTGTTTTAATCAGAAATTTAGCACTGTGATCTTGAGCACGTGTTTTGTAGATAGATTTTATGCTGATGGAAGAGGTTGAATTGCCTAGATGGTTAATTCTTCCATAATATGAAATTATTTTAGTAGTTAAACTTAAGAATCCTAGAATTGTGGCCTGTGATAAACATAGTTGTAGAGAAAAATATGATTATAGCTGTGAACTATGCAATTGAAGAGTGAATTTGGAAGGAAGTGGATATAACCTGGAGAGAGACAATAACTAGAAATGTTTACGGATTCGGTTATGACCTTATGTGGGATAGGCAGTTGATAACTATGCAATTGGTGAGTGAATTTGGAGGGATCTGGACAAAATCTGGTGGATTTGATTAAGGGTGGGATGAAATTTGGGGAGATTATAAACCCAAATAATTTATAATCTACTAATCGGAGGTTGAAAATAAAAATGATAAATTTTATCTTCATCCCCTCTTACCAAACACAAATAGGGCTGTTGAGGGATATGATTGCGAACCTAGGGAAGAAGAAAAAGCTGTAACTGAATTGTTTCTTTAACACGTGGCTTTGAGGTATTCTGGGTTTCCTATTTTGGGGTTTGTAAAAAGTCACTGAAGATATGTTGCTACATATATTGGTTTCGGTAGAGGCTCCTTACAAAGAGAGTGAGGATAAATTTTGTTCATTTTTTTTGCGTTAGTTCATTTTTCTTTTGGTATCACTGTTCTTTTTTTTTTTTTTCCAGATTATGAAT
>BSUD01000290.1:292457-311169 GCA_033239045.1 Fagopyrum esculentum
GAAAATATGCGTTCATTTTTTAGGATAAAAGTTCATTTTTGAAAAATTAGAAAAAATGAACAGTTGGATAGTACAAACAAAAAAACAAAATTTTCTCCTCACCTTCTCTCCGCAAGGAGCCTCCTCACCTGAACCAGCCCTATATATATATATATATATATATATATATATATTATATATATAGTAACATATCTTCAGTGACTTTCTTATTAGTTGTTATATGTATTTCCATATATTAGTGGATTTAGTGGCTGGATATAAATTTTTTTACCTATACCTCAATGAAAACAACTGAGTATGAATACATGTTATATTTTTTCTCTTTTGAAAATCAAACATTTAAATTGAAGTTTTCTTGTAAAAGGATTTTTATCAATAAAATTTATCAATTTAAAGCAAATGAATTTTATGTTAATGCTTTCTTGTCGATGTATATTTCAACTGTACAATCAAATGAACACATTCCAATGTTTGCTTCCCAATTTCTGAAGTGACATATTTTTCATTGGCAGATAGAGGAGAAGCACAGGGATCTATGTTGCCTAGTTATACAGTTCATACCTCCTGTAACACCTCTTCAGTTGCCAGGGGCTGTGTTTAGGACATTCCTGCAGAACCTCTTGCTGAAAAAACTATCAGAAGGAAATGTGTCGTCTCCTGGAGTTTTAAGCAATACCACACTTGTTTCTTTATTCACAGTTATTCTCCATTTCTTATCTGAAGGCTTTCCGGATGGATTGCCAAAGATTTGGGGTATTGATGCGGGTAATAATGTCGGGTTTTTACATAGAGGAGGTCAACAAAGTTTTCCCATTGGCATGTTCTTGAAGAATGATCCACTAAGAGGTGATATCTCTAGACTTGGAGGTTCATTTGTTCACCTATCTGAAACTAATCAAACTCGAGATCAGGTGACAGAAGTAATCTCTTGGGAAGAAGGTTTTATGGACGATAAAGAAACTAGGGTGACTCATCGTACCAGACTGAAACCATGTTGCTGTTCAAGTTACGACATTGATGTCGGTAAATTCTACTGTGATACAATCCGTTTCAGTTCCAGGACATCTCGAGGACATAACACCCCCGTTCCAGAGAGTTCAGCTCATGTTGCTGCAGAATGCAGTGATGGGAGTTTGAGTGACGAGATGTCTGATAAACCAAGTTCAAGTGACCATGCACACCCACAATTTGAGTTTCGACCTGTTCAGCATAAAAGGACAGTACCTCGAGACTATAACGTCTCTTCAGCTACATTGGGAGAAGAAGAACTTTTTGATGCTATGCTATTGTTGTATCACTTGGGTTTAGCTCCAAACTTTAAGCAGGTGAGCATCTTAATCTGCATGGTTTTCTAAAGTTCTGTACTTAGAAGATCTGTTTTCTCAGTTTGAGTTTGCGACACTGAACATGTTTTACTGTAGAGCTGTATTATCTAATACTGTTTGCAAATTTGTACTGCTTAAATGTACACATCTAGTTAGAACATCATAACAGCAGGGCAACCGATAAATGTTTTAAATCATTTGTTCATTACCATACATTAGGATAAGAACAGCTTAATGTGTACGTTCAGTTATACATAAGCTCCGATTGGGAACCCAGCTTTGAAGCATCCGGGAGCGTTTGCAGATAAGGGAAGCTGAAGGAGCCAACAGACGCTACAATCTTTCTTGTCCTTGTCTTTGTTTTTATCTCTACATCCTCTTGTTGGTTTTGTAGGGCATGTTCTTGGTACAGTGATGCTATTGGTTTTCTGCTAAAATGCATTATTCCTATTGTGCTATTCAATTTATGAAGTCTTGAGCATCTTGTAATTTATTTTCCCTGAAATTTTAAAGGTGCTCTCTATGATTTGCAGGCATCTTATTACGCCGGACATCAGTCACAACTAATAACCCTTCTGGAAGACGTGGATAAACAAATAAGAGAGAGATCCTGCAGTGAGCAACAAAAGCGACTTAAAGAAGCTCGAAATATTTATAGGGAAGAAGTTATTGATTGCATTAGACAGTGTACATGGTAAGCTATACTAAATATCTCATCTGCACTAGCTGTTTAGTTCACCAAATTCTTGAAGTATCAACTCATTAGTTGGAAAACTTAAAAGTAGTTTTTTTTAACAATTTATGCAAAATTTAATCCATATTTGATATAGTCTCAACTGATTGATTAGTTCCTAGTTTTATCTGTTGTCTTTTCTGGGGCTCTTAATGGTCTTGCTGTATCCAACAGGTATCGTATTTCTCTGAACTCTAGATGGAAACAAAGGGGAATGTATGCAGCATGTATGTGGACTGTGCACTTGCTTATGGTTCTCAGCAAAGAGGATGACTTGTTCAGCTTTGTTCCAGAATTTTACTTGGAAGCTTTGGTAATTTATTCTTCCTACTCAGTTATGGAAAATTGACAGTACTATTTTTGTCACAGTTATGTTTACATACAACTCACTTGGAAGCTTCATTTGTGCAAGCTATTCTCTGGAGCGAATGTTGCTCATCATTCTTTTGGGAGCATACATTAGTTTTTGAGGTTTCATTTGGGTGCTGTTGCACACCTTATGGTATTTCAGTTCACCTGGATGAATCAAGTGAGCCTAAGAGTTGAGTATACAACTTACTAACATAAAAAATTGATTATAGTACATGTAGAGGCACAACATTCATGTCTGGGTAGATCTAAATAAGGAGAGTGCATTCATGTGGGGAAGTAAAACAAAAAAAGGAATATGAGAAAAAACTCAAATAAATTTAAAAATGAAATTCGAGTCAGATGCTGCAAGTTCTAAGTTATTCTTTGCCATCTACAGCTGCTACTAGAACTATGTGATTATGTATCTGTTTGATCATTTTCATGTGATGTTGTAAACAAGCTCCGAACTAGTTTATTATCTTATCCTCTTTTTCTCAATTCAGGTTGACTGCTTTCATGTTTTGCGGAAGAGTGATCCACCATTTGTCCCGTCTAGAATTTTTATCAAGCAAGGCCTATCTTCGTTCGTATGTTACTTTCATTTCCTTCAGTTTGTTTTTTTTGACTTTTTCCATCGTCCTCTCTTGATTGTAGTGTACTACTTCAGTACTTGATTTTAGAGGAGTCTCAAGTATCCCAGAAAGAAAGATTCTTATATTCTGAACAAGAACTCATTGCTTATGAAACAGTTGATTATTTGCATATTACCCTCAAGAAAAAAGTTGATTATTTGCATATTTTATCTATACTAACTTGATACCTCACCCTCACCACTGTAGACTGTAGATTATGTGTTACAGATACCTTGAGACTGTTTTACTCAATTGCTGGATTATGTAAATCTAAGTTGAGCTATTATTGGATTCCTGTGCAGATTACTTTTGTTGTCACCCACATCAGTGATTTGCGGATATCAAGTGCAGATTTAAGGGATTTACTATTACAATCAATATCTGTGTTGGTACAGTACAAAGAACATTTGGCTGCTTTTGAAATGAATGAAGCAGCAACACAAAGGATGCCAAAGGCATTACTATCTGCATTTGATCACAGATCCTGGATATCAGTGACAAATATAATTGTTAGATTGTGTAAAGGGTCTGGTTTTGGTTGTCCAAAGCGAGGTGAATCGTCATCGTCCTCTGTCCTTTTCCAAGTAAGTATTTAACCAAGCTTTGCATCTTTCCTGTGTAGAATGTAGATTCAAATGATGTTGCCAAAATACTACATAGTACTTCAATATTTCACGTTTCTGAGTTTTTTTATTGTTTTTATTTTATATTATAGAGGCTGCTCCGAGATGCTTGTATTGAGAATGCGGGACTCTTCTCAGCTTTCCTGAATCAATTGTTTAACACACTGAGCTGGGCGATGACTGAGTTCTCAGTTTTCATTAGGGAAATGCAAGAACAAGATCGGGTCAGTTGTTTTTTTCTTATTTTTTTTTTATCTGGTTGGGGTGCTTGTTGGAAGTTAATGCATGTATGCATATCTATATATATCTATATATATATATATATATATATTAAAGTCAAAACGTTTAATTCTACGTGTCACTTCCTAAGTTCTTCGTTACCACATGTCATTTTCTCGTAATTTTGATTTTTTGAAAAAAAGATGTACATATATAGTTGACATCTTACCTATTAAAATAACTGGCCTATAATACGAAATATATATCTACTTACCAAACTTACTCTTTAAATTTTTATATTATATTATATATGTTAAAATTATATAATTCACAACAAAATATTTTATATATATACAATTTTATTGATGTAATTAGTTTGTAATGATGATATGCATTTATATATATCTATATATCTATATTCTATATAATATATTAAAGCAAAAGTCCTCGAAGCCACGTGTCTTTTTCTTATACATTGGACGACACGTGTCTTTTTCTTATACATTGGACGACACGTGTTATTTTCTCATAATTTACATTTTACTATTTATATTTTATCGATTATATTTATTTTAATAATTAATTATATATCTTTCATTAACTATTGTAATTATTTTTCTCTTATAAGACAAGATAAAGTAAAATCCTACTAATCTAAAAAGGCAGTATATTATTAATTGATATCTTTATCATCTAAATATATTTTAATTCTAATAAAATAAAATCTCATGTATATCTTTCCTAATATAATAGAGTTGGTAAATTTTATTTCAAACTTTTATTTTAAATTAGCAAAAGTTCTAATATATTACATTTATCACAAAACACATAAAAATGTACTTTTTAATAATAGTATTTTGTAAAATACATTTATAAAATATATTTTAGGGAAATTCCGGATGGTACCCTCGTGGTTTAGGGTTTTCCGGATTTTGCCCAACAGTTTTTTTCCAGATGGTACCCTTAAGTTTTTGTTGTTTTCCGGATTTTGCCCAAATTCATTAAACTTTTTCAAATTCCATTAAAAACATACAAAAGAAAATAAACTAAAATTAAAAAATAAATTAAAATAGAAAGAATGATTTATTTATTTTAGAACTAAAGTAAAACAGTAACTTTTTTTTTAAAAAATAAATGTTTTATATTAAATTTAAAATAAATCAATTAGATAATTTTAAAAAAATCAGTGTTTTATTTTATTTTTAAAATAAATAAATTGGATTAGCATTTTTTTATCAAAATCTAAAAACATAAGTGTTATACTTTATTTAAAAAATAAATAAAATAAGGATTCATTTAAAAAATTAAAAAAAATCACTGTTTTAATTTATTATTAAATAAATAAATCAGTCTATTTTTGAAATAAAGTATAGCATTTTTTTTTAGATTTTGTTAAAAAAATGCTAATCCAATTTATTTATTTTCAAAATAAAAATAAAAAACTGATTTTTTTGAGTTTTTAAAAATTATCTAATCTGTTTATTTTTAAAAGTTATTGTTTTACTTTAGATTTAAAATAAAAAAATCATTCTTTCTATTTTAATTTGTTTTTTAATTTAAAATTATTTTCTTTTGTATGTTTTTAATGGAATTTGAAAAAGTTTAATGAATTTGGGCAAAATTCGGAAAACAACAAAAGCTCAAGGGTACCATCCGAACTGGAAAAAACTGTTGGGCAAAATCCGAAAAACCCCAAACCACGAGGGTATCAACCGGAATTTCCCTATATGTTATTTTTAAAAAAAAATTTCGTGAAAGCACGGGAACTAGACTAGTTCTTTTCTAATTTTCTTCTTGCAAGAGGAGTGTGTTGCTTTTATGCTGCCAGGAGACGAAAAGAGTTCTGATTTATCTTCAATTCTGTGCTAAGATGGAATAGTTCCTCCTATATTCTGTTTTATTTAGTTACATATGCAAAATTTGCAGGCTTCGGAGTCTCTACAAAGGAAATGTTGTGTGATCTTTGATCTGTCATGCAATCTTGCTCGAGTACTAGAGTTCTCTACACGTGAGACTCCTCAAGCATTCCTTTTAGGAACAGATATGAATCTTCGCCGGCTAACAGAGTTGGTTGTATTCATACTGAGTCAAATTACTTCAACAACAGAATCAGACTTTTTTAATTGGTGAGTTTATGTGAAAATTCTTTCTGAGCCTCCTTTATTAAATTAAACACCCTTTATCTGAACATTATCCACGGAAGCAAGAATGATTCATGGCAGGTTGCAACACGATTGAGATACATGATTATTTTGCATTGGTCAGTTTCACTAGTTAAAATCCATGCTATGCTAATGCCTTTATGGCTTTGCTCGTGCCCTCATCTGCTGTTCAAAGATGAAAATTTTAATGCAGTGAAACTTTCCATGAGCTTTCAAAACGAATCATTTTGATGAACCCTTCACAAATATTTTTTTCTTCAAGTTATAAACTAGTTGAGCCCAAATATGGGGTAAAAATGTGGAATAGTGGTACTGACGGAATAAGGATTTCAGTCTCTTAATTCCATCGACTATCTGAAATCAGGTCAGTAAGAAGACAACAAGGACAGCCTATGGAGAAGGTGAACCGGGGAATGATTTTAGCGCCTCTTGTTGGAATACTCATAAATTTGTTAGATGCCAGTGATGAATCTGAAGACAGTAAACAGAATGATGTTTTTGAGTTGTTTGCAAGCATGGACCGTCCTGATACTGTGCTCTCTGGACTCCAGTTCATGATTGAATTCAACTGGGTAAGCTCTCATGAGAGCATTCTTAAGTGTCATATCTTCTCTTGAGAGCATTCTTAGTTAAGATATTTCATGATTTTGACAGGGTGATGTCAACAAAGAAAGCATCCATTTTGCAAAGCTGAAACAACTAGAGAGGTTTTTATTCCTTCTAGTCCAACAAGCATCTGAAGAACCTGCAGAGTCGAGAGCCAGGCTAGAGGAACTAGACATTGAAGACGGAATTTGCTCTATCTGCTATGCGTCCAATGCAGATGCTCAATTCTTTCCTTGCTTGCACAAATCTTGCATGGGATGCATCACTAGGCATCTCCTTAACTGGGAGAGGTGCTTCTTCTGCAATTCCACCATTGTAGAAGTGGCCAGCCTATCCGAAACAATAGACTGACATAGATGCTCGTCTTTTAAAAGTTTTCGTTTATTTACTTATTTTCGAGTTATAGTCGCTTTCCTGATCCGCGGCGTCATCGGTTTCTATTATTTGTGCAAATGCGGAGGGCGCAGTGAACTTTTGAAAAAGGTCTCATCGGCAGATGAGGATCAATGGAGTGGAAGGCCCAATAGAGAAATAAAAAAAGGAGTGGGAAATAAATTTGGTATATGGATTGTATGTTTCAATATTGAAAATTGGGTAATTATGTGTACATTTAGTTGCTGTTTGGTTGCTCAGGATAGCCAATTTTGTAGACAGATATTGTAAATATGAGAATGTGAATTCTCTCGCTTTGGGGTGTAGATCAGCTACAAACACTTGCTCAGTAATATCTATTTAGAAGCATTCCCCAAGGAGAGTGGGAGGTGATGACAATGAATTTTTAGATCAACTCAAATAATGCCTTGTTGAAACAATAGTAGTTCATTATGCTATAATTGGAATCCTAGTCAGAAGATATTTCATCTCAGACAAATGCCAGGTGGTATTGGATGAATTATAATGACAGCTATGTGCACTCATACGCCGATTATTGTGTGCTGCACAACACTGAATATTTCGAATTACCAGGGTTTGCTAACAAGTGTTTTGTCTTCATGCCTTCTGCAATGTCAGATCTTGTTTTAGTTTCAGCTATTTTAACTATAGCAAAGAAAGAGAAGAGGAAAAGAAATTTAATATCATCGTCGGAGGAATATCTTCTTGATATTGACCTCATTATCTTAAAACCAAACATGTCTTAATTAAGCTATTTGAAAATTTTGATAAAAATTATGAAATATGTATGACGAAAAACCAATATTTCTTGAAAGATCTATGTCAATAAAATAAGGTTTTTTGAGTATAGAAAAAGGTGAAAGCCATATTAAATGGAAACTCAACGACAAAAGAGAAGCATGTGATGAACTAAGCTTTGGATGAACGTGATCAAACTAGAATCTAAACTAGATAATGACCAACATTCTTTCGGGTTTTCTTGAGTGACTATAACATCACTACTATTTTCTATGCTAGGGGGTAATTTAGAGTAATTTTTGTTATCCTCTACAAGGCATATGCACTAAGAAGCGGGATATTGAATGCCCTATAACTTAAAATCACGAAAACGGAAATCAAAGTTGATATTCTCGTAGTTCATAATAAATTCAATGAGAAGATCGACCTAGTTAATTCTGACATTTCCTCTCTTTTTGTCTGCCTTTATGTATCCTTATTTTTAGGGAAGTGAATGGTATGACGGATAAACCCGTCAAAATAATCCACCCAAGCCCTACAATCGGTATAAAATTATCTAGTGAAATTGAAGTTCTTATCCAAAAAAATATATTAGGCGTTATACCCCAGAAAGTGACCACGTTCATTATTTTCTTCATCCCGAAAAAAAGGCAGCCACGAGAAAGACTGAAGTACCGAGCATATGATAAGTAAATTTATAAGATGATGCATGTCTGCTTATCTTTTTATGGTTGCATAAAAAGGAGATTGATATTCCTCTTTGAATGTGACTTGTTTGATCTATTTCTTTGGCACTTTGGGTCATATTCGAATATTTTAATGCTTGAAAATCGCCTATTTGGTTTTGGGTCTATATTTTGATATACTCTTGACTTGAAAAAAAATGTGCTGGATTGATTCAATTTGAGCGTAATATTTTACCTTTTTAATACAGTACATACAAGTTCATCGTTCGGTTTTAACCAGTCACACATAGATAAAGTGACGTGGCGCCATCCATTGTCGAAAAATGATGTCCACCCGTTTGTTTTAACCTGTTTTTCATTTGACATATGATAAGAGCAAGTTCATTTGTTAGGGCAAAATGTCAAAAGTCATTAATTTGAAAGTCATAGGATCAAATACAATTCATTGTGACATAACATGTGTTTTTACCCGTTTTATTTCTTAACCGGTTAAATTTAATGTGGTTTTATTTATTTATTATTTAACGTGGTATACTTTGAAGGGTTTTTCCAAAAAAAACCTTTTATTTTTTTATAAACAAACAAAAAATAAGTAGTGATATTTTTTAAAAGTTCTTTTTATAAAAAAAAACCTTTTTTCTGAAAAAAAAATAATAAAATTGAAAAACATATATGAATAGAATATTATACATAACCGGTTAAGAAATTTCACAACAAATGTCTAGATTTAGCATTTGAAATTTCTAACCGCTTACCAACAATATTATACTCATATGTAGACATGTTCAAATCTGGGCAGCCTGCCTGTCCCGGTCAGTCCGGAAAAACGGGCGGGTATAAACATGAGAACAAGCCCGTCCGAGCCGAAAAGCCCGGCCAGCAGCCCGATAAAAAATAAATATATTATAGTATAATAATTATAAATATTAAGTATTAAAATAAAATATCTAGTATAAATTTAATATATTTTACATAAATAATATCTTAAATATAATTTATTTAAGAAAATCAAATTAAAAACATTTTTTAGTAATATTTTTTTAAAAATTTGAAAAAGGGTACCCGCAAGCCCGACCCGGGTACGGCACCCATCCCATGCCCGATAGATGGGTCTAGCCCGACCCGGTTCCGGCTAAACGGGCTCAATAATTTATAAAGTCCGGCCCGATCCCGGATATGAACAGATCTACTCATATATGATCCCATTTCATTATATTTTTTCTTAAAGTAGGGTTTTTAAAAACAACTTTTAAAAAAATCTCTACCTAATCAATTTAAAATAGTACTTTTATTATTATTTTTAAAATATTTTGTTATGATTTTATTTTAGTAAACAATTATAAAAAAATAATTGTATGAACAACCCAATTTTAACGTTTTAGTTTTTTATAGTATAATTATTTTTTTATTTGTTTACATAAAAATGAAAGGTATTTTTCTTCAAAAAAAAAATAATCATACAACTAAAATAATAAATAATTGAAACTACATTGAAATTTAATTGTTGAAAATAAAAGACTAAATGAGGGAAATAGGACTTCTAAAATTTTACTTTTGCAAAGTGGGCTCCTAGTATAATTTAGGCCTGTAAAAAAATTAATAGGTGTATTTGTGAGCTGTAAAGAAAAGATGGATGGACTGCCAAAAAAAATTAAATTTTAAATGAATTTTGGTATTATTTGTAGAGGAGAAAGAGAAAACATTCATTCTCTTTGTAAAGAGAGAGAAAACAGATCTAGAAAGGAACGAAAGAGAGGAAGGAGAAATAGAGGATGAAACGGAGATCCGCCGGAATTTCAACGGCAGAGAGCACTGTTTCGTCGCCAGGACATTTGGCCACCAAGCCGACACCGAAGGGTGAGCGAGAGATCTAGGGTTTTCTTCGAGTGGGAGAAGGGCAAGCGAGAGATCTAGGGTTTCGTCATCAAGGTTGACACGAGGAGGGGCTACGCCACTGGTTTCCGGCGCCGGCGCCGCTGTCTAATCGTCGTTCCGTCACCAACCCTCCTCTCTCTCACCGTTGTATGCTCTGTCGTTGACGGGAACCAAATCTGTATTTTTTGGGTAAGCTATTTTTACTAGATTTTTGGTATGCATTTGATTCGTTTTAGTAAGTAGTAGTGGGTATGTGTTTGATTTTGTGTGTGCAGTTTGAGTATGTATTATGAAAGAAATTGATTACTTAATGTTTGCATTTTTTGGGTATTGTTTTAAATTATATGTGTGTGCATTTTGGGTATGCGTCATTGAAGATATGCTTTTGTTGTTTGGGGTATGTATTTGTTATTGAAGATAAGTTTTTTTTGGTATTGATTATTGAGCATATGTGTGTACAGTTTGGGTATGCATTTTTGAGTATATGTGTGTGCAATTTTGGGTATTTGCTTATTGAGTGATTGATATGCATCTTTTTGGGTATGCATTTTTGAGTATATGTGTGTGCAGTTTTGAATATTGCTTATTGAGTGATTGATATGCATACTTTTGGGTATGCATTTTTTTGGGTATGCATTTTTTGGGTATGCGTTTTTGGGTATTGCATATTGAGTGATTATGGATATGTATTTTTTGTATTTCTTATTGAGTATATGCGTGTGCAGTTTGGGTATGCAGTTTTGGATATTGCTTACCCAAAAACAAACGTTGTTGCTTACCCAAAAATAGAAAAGGTGATTGCTTTCAGATTTCGGTGAAGGGAAGAAGAAAGGACCTGCGTTTGGAAGAATTTGAGCTATGGAAGAAGAAAGGACCTGCATTTGAAGGGAAGAAGAAGAAACATGAGTTTATAAATAGGGAAGAAAAAGGGTTGCATTATTTGACACAAATTCCTTGTAAAATGTCCATCAACATTGTCATCAATCAAATCAATGACTATAACTTTTTTGTACTTTTTCTGATTTCATCTAGTATATAGGAGCTCATTTTCTAAATGAATAATTGGGAGGCCCTAAATTCAAACTCTACATTGTAAAATGCCTACATTGCAAATTCAGCCTTAACTACAACATTTTGGATTGGGACTAAATGGGTGAAAACATATCTCAAGTGAGTGAGTGACAATGAAGAGTATTTGACCTAATGATATTTAAACTAATAACCTTTGATATTTTAACCCAACAAGTGAATTTGTTCTTATATTAAGTGTGTGTTTGGCTGCAATAAAACACTAGTGTATACTAGTGTTTTGTTGATTTCAAAATAATCTGGTTGTTTCGATGTGTAAGATACACTAGTGTATGGGTTTATTGTGTGTGTTTTTGAAACCCTCATCCGGATGCGGGTTTCTGTTTTTTGGCTAGTGTTTTCAGAAACAAAAATACCATCCTACCCTCACTTTTGATGATACTTACTTCAATTTATTAGATATAAATTTAACCCCCTCTCTCTTGTTTCCCACTGGTCCCAATTCTTTTGACGAAAGAGAGCTTCGTCTTCTCTACTCTTCGCTTCGTCACTTTACCATTTCGAAAGGCTCTTTCCTCACCAGTCGACGAAGTAAAAAGAGCTCTAGTTGTGGACGAAGTAAAAGAGAGCTCAGCAAGCATCGGACAAATGAAGAAACCTAACACAACAAGCAACATTTGTTCCACAAGCGTTTGTTCAGCAAGACATTAGGTAGTAGAAATTTCATGATTTCGCCTCAAATTAATGAAATGAATATGTAGAATCGAAGAAGGACGAATAAAGTTAGGGCTTTTGAAATCATGGATTCTCAACAAGCATCAGACACATGAAGTTAGGGCTTTATAATTTCTGGATTCTCAGACAAGAATCGAAGAATGGAGAGACGGGTTTAATGCCTAACACAACAAGACAAGCTAACTTCGAATCAAAGAACGACGGCGGCTAGACGGAGATCTACTGGTTGCACTAGAGATGACTTCCGGTTGCTTCGGCGTGGTCTTCCGGCTGCTTGTGTGATGGTAACAGATAGAAGTGTGTGGCAAATTGGTATTCATGTAACCTAGGTAAATTAGATGAATTTTGGGGGCAAATAAGTAATTTTGTTAAAAAAAACAATCTGAAAAAAACACTAACGTACCAAACACGTAAGTGTTTTTACGTACTTAAAAACACTACCAAAAACACAAAACCCTATCGAAAACACTACAAAACACATGCCCTAGTGTTTTATTTTTTTTCTACCAAACAAAAACTTAGTCCGGTTGTTAGTAAATGGCTAGTAAATGGCAATATAGAAACAACTACATAATTTAAGAAAACTAAAAGTAGAAAGACAGATAGCTTATTACTCAATTGACAAACATTAATACTACTTGACTTAATTCAATTCTTACATTTTTAGATGTTTTTTTAGACCTTTCAATGACCTATCTTGATCTTCTTAATACTCCTTCCTTTCCTAGTATATCTTAGTATTGATCTTGTAAAGTTGATTCTTTTCTTCTTTGATTGTTATGGCAGTAATTAGGTAATTTAGGTGTGAGTAAATAGCGATGGTGATGATGTGCAAGAAGCTCAAGAATGGTAAAACCTAAGAATTGGTAAATAGTTTAATTAAGGGGTCATGAGTTTAGGGTTGATTAGTGCTTGATAAATTATCTTGTTTTTTGATTAATGTTGGTTGTTTCGGTTCATATATATATGAGTATGAATTGATGGAAATATAGGCTAGAATCAAAATAAGTACATATAGGATTTGGAGGTAGGCTACTCGTCAAGTGATTAGTGTTAAGAGGGTATTAATTAAGGATCAATGTTGAACTTAGATAATATTTGTTGGGCATGCATGTATGTTTGATTAAGGTTGTAGATTGCACCATTTGAACGTAATTAAAGGGTTGTGTATGGCGGATGGGGCGGTTAGAAGAGATGGACACGCCACGGCGGCAGGTATTATTAGGAATAATGTGGGAGAGTGGCAGCGGGGATTCGTAGTTAACTTGGGTATTTGCACGGTACCAATGGCTGAGCTTTGGGGTATATACCACGGCTTAAAGCTTGCTTGGGAGTGTGGGTACCGGAAGGTGACTATGGAGTCGGATTCTCAGTTGGCAGTCTCGCTTCTGGGAAGGCCTATTCCCCGTTGTCACCCTCTCGCTAGTCTGGTGTGTAAATGCCAAGACTTCTTGAAAAGGGATTGGGAAATCCAGTTCCGTCATGCCTACCGCGAGGCGAATAAAGCGGCGGACTTTCTAGCTAGTAGTGCGTTTGAATTTCCGATAGGTTTAAGTGTATTGAGTGACCCCCCCGGGGGTATAGTTGATCTTTTGCTTTCAGATGTAAGGGGTCAGGCTATCCCCCGTTTGATGACCACTTAGCCTTTTTATTTATAAGAAGCGCGTCAGATGCGCCGGAGACCACCGACTCTCCTTCACCTAAAAAAAAAGGGTTGTGTATGGATGGCCTTCCTACGTTGCAGCAGTAGTTTTTTTTTGGTAGGAGGAGAGTCGCTGATATTCAGCGCATCTAGTCGCACTTATTATATATGAAAAAAACGGAGTAAGTAATATACATGGGGGATAGCATCACCCCTTACATCACAATATGAAAGGGTCGGGTTATCCCGTGTGTACTACTTATATGAAATATTTTAGTCGTCTAGCCTTAATTATGTATTTTTTTTTAGAAGTTGTACACTTAGTCCAAACCCATTTAGTTGTAACACATGCAAACCCAAAGCTAACAAGTCTATACATGCAAACCCAAAGCATAAAAGTACCAACGAAAACTAGAAGTAGTTGATCCGATCCTTGAATCCGAAGATCCAATCCAGAAAAATCCGAATCTAAAAATATCCGATAGTTGGTGATTCGATCCGGGAGTATTTTTCGGATCATCGGATACGGATCATGGTTTTGAGAAAAGAAATCGGATCGGATATATCCGACTAGTCTAGTAGCAAATATTCGGATCGGATATTCGGTCTGAATAAAATAAAAAAAAAGTATCGGATATCCGGGTACTCTCAGATCGGATTTGGATAAGACTTTTATAGAATCATCGGGTTGAATATCCGAGCCTTCGGATCGGATATCCAGAAATGTTCATTCCTAGTTTTTGTTGGTACTTTTGGGTATTGATTGAGATTATGATATGTCGGTGCTAAAGGTACCATCAATATTTTTATTTTATTTTTATAAAGGAAAAGGATTCGAGACACAAAAAAAAAATAGCAGTCCGAGAGGCCGCGTTAAGAGATATACAAGTTAACCGTCACAGACCAACACGAGGAAAGAAGCAAGCACCGGGAACGTCATATCAAAACGAACCCGAGGCAGGCACCAACGCACGATAACCACCTAGAGAAAAGGAGGGGAGTCATAACTTAAGGACTACAATTGGGGAACGGAGTTCGAAGAAGGAACACATGAGGACATATGAGAACTATTGTGGACACGTCATATTAAGCCATGCGTTTTAAATGTTTTGTTCTATATATTGATGGTTTAATGTTTGATACATAGGTAGACCGTGAGCTATTCCCTCGTAGTGATTTATTGTTTAGGTAATTGTGCACGCATAAGAAATATGTGTGAAGATAATGATTTAGGGAAACGGTGGGCCAGTTCAATGTGACGTACTTTAGGATTTCGAGTTATGTTTGGTTGGTCATTTTTGTTTGGTGGTGGGCATGTTTATGTCTATTGTTTCATTTTGTCGGGTAGTGCTCTAGAATGAGTTTAGGATGTCTCATTTGGAGTCTCTGATGTGGTTGAAATAGACACATAATATCGCAAGTGTACGGTAAATCATAGCAATATATTGAAAAATCAAGGTCGTATCCATCCTATTGGGTTTTCAATCTTAGAAATCTAGGCTAAAAGAGATAAAATATGGATCAAAGATCAAATCGAGGTATCAAGTAACAGTGGTGGAGAATCAAATGGTAGAGAAAACTAGGATTGAAGGATAATTCTCCCAAGCCATGTTCACTAACTTGTACGAGTGTTCATTCAGTCAATGTGGGTATTTAAGCATGCTTGGTGTATTCGTCAAAAGATCTAATACTCTTTTGAGCTCATAGAATGATCCAATCAACTAAAATATGCATTGTCATGCCATGCTCAAATCAAAAGAATCTAAAGCACTACTCGGAAGAAGTATAACAGCAAACAACATAATGCTTTCACACTATTTTCCATAAGTCAATTAAGATATCCTATGATAGATGAAATGACAGAAAAAGGAAAACAATCGTGCTTTTGCTCTTGATTTTCCCTAATCATACATTCTAGAGGTCTAACAATGCAAAATCAACTAAGTTATACCTTTTGGTCTAGACTTAGATGATTGACCTAGCATTCAATCACAGAATCACGGATTAAATCAATGTTTAACATGTAAATCATGATTAGAAACCAAAATCACCAACATATGAGACTAATCCTACATGTGATATTCAACACTAGATTTCAAACTTCATAGAACATATCTAATCATGCTTTATCTTTCCATCCCTTCATGAACAAACACTCGTACAAGATAGAAAAGCATGGATTTTGTGTTTTCAACCCCAAACCTAGAAATGAGATTAGTGATCCATATAAAAATCTAATCCAAACATAGCATTCAACATGTCAAAATGTAGAGAATAGGGAAATAATAAAAAATTTCACCAAAAGAAGCAAGGAAAAAGAGATTACCAATGAAAAAAGAGGCACTTTTTACTTAACTTCTTGAAGAACAATAGAAAATAAACCAAGATTGATTCAAATATTTGGAAAGTTATCTTGTGGAAAATGGTTCATGGCCGCCATAGATGTTGCCCCATGCTTTTACATGAAGGGTTGAGACATGATCTTCCTCACTAGAGTCTAAAAAAACGTTCAAAACATTCAACATAATTGCCCAAATTCTCGACCTGGCCAAAAGTTTTATTGGGTCGAGCTTTTTTCTCTGAGACAAACTCGACCTAAGCATGCCAAAACCCAACCTAAGGCAAACTTAAACCTCAGCCGAGTTTTTTGAGAAACTCTTGATGTTTGTCCATTTTTGGAGGTCATCCTTGAGAATTCAACTCTTGGTGTAAACTACAAAGTTGTACCCCTTCTAAATTCCTTTCCAACGAGTACTTGTGGTCTTTTAATTTATTTTGCGGTCTCCTATAGTTTTACTTTACCGAAACTAAGCAAAAGTGATCTCTATGCCTTGTGCTCACAAGTCCTCATTGTTTGCTCCATGACTTCTTTTGAACTTATAAACATCCATAATTGAGATCTCAAAGCATCCCCTTGATAGTTCTTGATCCTAGCCTCAACTTATGCATCCCAACACTTCAACATTGATCTCGATTTTGACTCAAAGGCTCGTTTGAGACTTTTTTGATCATTTTAAGCTCACATATGCTTCAAATCACACCTACAAGACACCATAAATTAAGTAGACATCTAATTGACAGTATATGCTCATAATGAAATATATGGATGCCCGATTCATGTAAAACTACACTAAACTAAGCTAAACATGCACCTAAAATCTAGCATAAAAACATGCTATTAGTTTCCGGATCTAGTAGTTTGTATTTATTGTTTTGTTAAAGTGATACTTGGTTTTGAGGTTGAGCTTTGTTTCTATTTCTATTTTATATGCTATGATTATTTAGTGCATGACAGTTTATTGGATACTTAAATGTTTATCCGTCATGTGTTGCATCGTAAGATGTAAGAGTTATTGTATTATTTGACCGTTTTTGGTGGAGTCCAATTAAGATGAATATCCCGACAAAAAGACGGACATTGTCAAAATGTAAGTGTGATCCGTTGGGAGAAATCGCGACAAGTGTCCATGATGATTAAAAAAGTTCGCAACAACTTTTATTTATTAATTTCTTAAAATTTACAATGCGAAATATAAAAAATCTTGGATATATTTTTTGAAAAAAATATAATATATCAAATAATTTTTTTTTTCAAAATACAGAACACTAAATTATAAGTACAATATAATATTTGCCTAACAACTTATTATCATATTGGATATTATTAAAATAAAGAAGACAACTTGTTTCAATATTGTACGCATTTTCTGGTATTTATTATGGTATAAAATAATGATTAAAATTTCAAAAGTTTACCAATATATTAAAATGAGAAAAGGAAATATTTACAAATCTATTATACTTACTAAAACAGAGCACGGGTTGATGACGTGGCGCGCTGTGAACGCAGGATTTTTGAAATTGAGCTCCCACAATTAAAGCCAACAAATATTTATTTTTTACACTATTTTTTAAACCATAAAATCTTTTATTATTAAAATAATAATTTTATAGAAATCAAATCTATTATACTTACTAAAACAGAGCACGGGTTGATGACGTGGCGCGCTGTGGACGCAGGATTTTTGAAATTGAGCTCCCACAATTAAAGCCAATAAATTTTTATTTTTTACACTATTTTTTAAACCATAAAATCTTTTATTATTAAAATAATAATTTTATAGAAACCAAATCTATTATACTTACTAAAACAAAGCATGGGTTGATGACGTGGCGCGCTGTGAACGCAGGATTTTTGAAATTGAGCTCCCACAATTAAAGCCAATAAATCTTTATTTTTTACACTATTTTTTAAACCATAAAATCATTTATTATTAAAATAATAATTTTATAGATTATACTTACTAAAACAGAGCACGGGTTGATGACGTGACGCGCTGTGAACGCAGGATTAGATTAGAGAAGTATACAAAACAAAAGCACGTAAAAAAAACCTATTTCACAATATTCTTTCTCATTTTTTTCAAAACCCGCACAAGGTGCGGGTATTATACTAGTTACAATAATCTAAAAATAAAGCAACAAAGCATAAAAACAAAGGCAAAAGATTGAACAAGTGAAGTCGTTCAATTTCACGCCTCTTTCTTTCCACCGCTTCTTTCTCCCTTTCCTTTCTTTATAGTTTCTATTTTTTTTTACCCCTTTTCGTCTCATCAGCCATCAAAATCTACAATAATGCATAATCATCCATTTCTCAATTTCCAAGTACAAATAGCGCATCCCCCCTAGCAAAATTTTTAAAAAAAGAAAAAGAAAAAGGAAACCAGTCCAACCAGATTTTTACCTTTTATTCTCTCATCAGTTTCCTTGATTTTCATCGTTCTTCTCTTGCAACTCGCAAGCATGGCGTTTTCTCTCCTTTCATCATCTCCACTCTCCTCATCAAGCCTCCTCTCTCCCAGCCACCGCAGCTCTTATGTTCCTCTTCCGCTCTCATTTGCTACATTTACCTCCACTTCCACCGATGCACAGTCAATCCTCCGTTCTCGCTCCGTGAACGTCC
>BSUD01000291.1:0-46884 GCA_033239045.1 Fagopyrum esculentum
TTTTCACTGAATCATTCGTTCTAGACGGACGGTGTTTCTACTTGGGCGTAGAATGCAAGACAACAGAGAGCTCTCCCGAATCCTTCTCTGTATATCTGGTACTGGACGATGGTCCGAAGCCTTACACGTTTGATTTTGAGGTTGCAGTGAGAATGAAGCGGTTAAAACAGTTTGAAAGCCAATGCAAGGTTAACAATGGTGATCTAGCGACCGATGGGTCTCGGGAACTGCTTGATATCCCGTGGTACAAATTCATGACTTACGAAAGTGACTATTTCATCGACGGGTCCTTACATCTACGGTTGGAGTTTATGTCATCAACTCCCAAGGTTCGCTCAAGGATTTTTTGGCACTAACAGGTATATTATTATCAGTATGGAGTTGCTGTTGTTTTTTTCGAAAACGGAAAGCAGTTAGGTTGGACTACGAATGCTGTCTTTTTGTTTGAGATAACCAAAACCGATCATTTTTCCTTATCTAAGCTTTGTCTTCTGAATTTGCTATTTCAGAAACAATGATCATTTTTACTTGTATTGTCCATTAGTAGACTTATTTAGACTTTGTATGTCTTTCTTGGTAGCATTCAAAAGAAATCTACAGCCCACTATATCGGGCCGACGGTTGTTGTTTATTGTCAATTCGTTTTAGTATGAATCTGACTTGAGTGATAAGACTTAAGGTGTCTTTTTGTTTGGGATAACCAAAATCAATCATTTTTCCTTATCTAATCTTTGTCTTTTGAATTTGCTATTTTAGAAACAATGATCACTTTTACTTCTATTGTCCATCAGTAGACTTCTTTAGACTTTGTATGTCTTTCTTGGTAGCATTCAAAAGAAATCTACAGCCCACTTTATCGGGTCGATGGTTGTTGATCATCTTATTGTCAATTGATTTTAGTATGAACCTGTGACTTGATCGATAAGACTTATAGGTGTCTTTTTGTTTGGGATAACCAAAACCAATCATTTTTCCTTATCTAAGCTTTGTCTTTTGAATATGCTATTTCAGAAACAATGATCATTTTTACTTCTATTGTCCATCAGTAGAGTTCTTTAGATTTTGTATGTCTTTCTTGGTAGCATGCAAAAGAAATCTACAGCCCACTATGTCGGGCCGACGGTTGTTGTTCATCTTATTGTCAATTGGTTTTAGTATGAACCTGACTTGATCGATAAGACTTATAGGTGTCTTTTTGTTTGAGATAACCAAAACCAATCATTTTTCCTTATCTAAGCTTTGTCTTCTGAATTTGCTATTTTCAGAAACAATGATCAATTTTACTTCTATTATCTATCAGTAGACTTCTGTAGACTTTGTATGTCTTGCTTGGTAGCATTCAAAAGAAATCTACAGCCCAATATACCGGGCAACGGTTGTTGTTCATCTTAATTGGTCTTATTGTCAATTGGTTTTAGTATGAACCTGACTTGACTGATATGACTTATAGGTGTTCGATAAGTTGTTATTATCAAGATGAAGATGAAAATGAAAGGCGGAAGGACGAAGATAAAGCAAAAATCTTTGACCTCAAGACATGTGATTTATAGATTATAGGGACGATATTTTTATTGTTGACAATTATACCCCTCTTGCAAAAGAGAGATTTGTGCGAGATTATGGAGACGATGGTTCATTGTTTATAAGTCTATCCTTATTTCCTACCTTTTTTTTCTGGTAATTTTACACTTAATAGTCTCTTTTATACCAAACATCGGCAATTATAAACTTATACTAAACATCGGTAATTATAAAGATAGGATTATCTCATATCGATCATAAACAAACATACCGTTCAATATATGACAAATATATCGAGTTTATACTCCACATGACATATATGCTAGACTTGAATATCTCTATATAGAGAGGAAAAGGGTATTATAGTCAAAGGTCATGAGTCACGATCATTAAATCAAAATAGTTAAGAGTTGTGATTTGTCCAAATTAATTAACACTTGTCATATACTTCAACAAAATTTTAACTGAACAATTGAACATATGAATTAACATTTAAACAGTTAATTATATAGCTGAGTAATTGGTCATATAGTTGAACAATTTTAAATATAATTAAATAATTAAAATATTTGAACGATTACGAATATAGTTGAACAATTTTTAGTTAAACAGATACATGTTATAATTGAACAATTGTTATTTAATCTAATAGTTGTTCACTTAGATGGAAGACATTGTTTAATAGGTTTGAAACACAACTATAAATTGCCCTTAGGGCACATTGTTGCAATGAGCAAAGAAGAAAATGTATCAAAGAAGCTACATATTACATTGGATTACGTATGAATTTAGAAAGAGTGGATATAAGTGATTTAGCGTATAAGAAACAAATTGTCAAATTGGTCATGTTTTATGAGAGATATGTGTAGTTAGTTGAGTTTTGGAAGTGTATGATTAATGTTGCTTCTTCATATGATCTATATAATGTCACCAATATGTGTCAATACAAATATAAATGATCACTACACAATAATTGTTTCTAATCTTTTGCTCTTTGCCCTCAAATTTAATGAAGGTATATCCAAATTATGTGATTAAAAATGTATATCTAGTTATAGATCGAGATCATCAACAACCGTTATTCTTTTCGTTGATTAATAAACACTTTTCAGAAGGTCATCAGTTATAATCAAAATTATATTAAATGTTAGAATAAGCTAACTTTAGCGTTATTCTTGCCTTTAACAATTTCGTATTTTAGAAAAAATATGTTAAAAACCCTAGTTCCCGACCCGTTTATACGTCATAATCTTCGTATATTAAGTAGTTAAAGACTTAAAAGGCATGAACAAAAACTTACCATTACAATCAAGTTTTTGCAATCTATTTTTTCAACCTTTGTCTTACGTCAAATTAAGGTATTTAATCGTGTATTAATAAGATAGGGAGAAATTTATACTATAGGGTTTTCTAAATTGAACAAATTAGGCATAATTCGTCGGTCCAAATTTTATGGCCCGTTTATACGTCATAATCTCGTGTTTCACTCTTTTGATTTGTTAACTCTCAATCTCGTTTATCACTGCTTTGTTTGAGCTTATCGCGCTCTTCCCGGCCCTCTTGCTCAATCCTAGCTCTCGTCGTGCGTTCGGTAGATACTATGTTTGAGCCCCCCTTGCGTGCACTGTGGTCTCGAGTTGTACTATAATTAAGTACAAATCCCCTTTATCACAACTTACGTCGCGGAATACCCTAGTACGGTACATGTATTTCGACTTATCTTGGATGTTTTAGGGCTATAAATAAATCGCATTAGGGGTTTAATCAGGATCTCCACAAGTACAATAATAGAAGCCCCGGAACGGTTCTATTCCTAAAGTTAGTGTACTATGACTATATGAATTATGCAACATCTAATATATGTTTAGTTAGACTGTATCATTCTGCTTCTCCCTTCTGCTTTCCTCTGAAGATTTTCTAGTTTTCGGGTCTTTATGTTGTATTTTTGTGGGTTTCTTTTCTCCTTTGTTATGGTCATTATAACCGTTAGTTCGTCTGTCGATCATTTTTTACCTTTCGATTCACTATACGACAAAAAAAAATGTTTAGTTAGACAGAGACTGACTTTGTTATCGGAGTGACCCCGAGGTCATTTCTAACCACTGTAATTCGCAGATGCACAAGATTCATATTGTTGACCGTCACCGGATCGATTTTTGTTCATTCAATTCATCTAATTAATGTACCATATCGTTATAACATAAATAATAATATCTTATATTTGTCAATAATCCCGGCTATATGAGTAAGTTGTGTGTGCCTATAATTAAACTCTATTAATCATCGAGGCAATTAAGATTAGAAACCACAATCTAGATCAAAATTTAATCATACTATAAATAGTAATTTGGATAAATGATATGATTATGAACCCTAATCTTCTAACTTGTCGATGTCTCTTTTGTCTCATATGCCACAAATCATAATCATATCTTATATTCAAAATTCTACAAAATATTATGTTATTAATTCAATTATTTCCTGTCGGTAGGAAGATTTTGTTATTAAATTTCATTGAAATTGTTTATATTTATGAGAATAATTGAAGTCCAATTCAACAAGCAACCTACTTCATCCTTAAAATTGTACATACAAAGCATTGACATTTAGGGTTTCGAGATAAATTAATCTACAAAGTTGTAGAATTTCTTGGGCATGCAATTTTAATTTCCAGGAAATGAGAAAAAATGTCGTTGAAAAATGGTTGTATGATCAATGTATAAACGGATTGTGTCGGTGTTTATTTTAATTTAATTATACATTTATTTGTGTTGAAAAAATCGCGTCCCCGTAAGCATAAATAGAGTACGTATCTAGTTGAACTGGTCTACAGGTTAGGATCGCATACCAGTTAGCGGTTAATCACTTTGGAGTTGTGTGTGTACGAGTGTGTATGTGTCACGTGTGTTTCGAACTCATAAATTCGATGAGATTTCATATTAAAATCGTTGACAATAAAAGTATTCTACTGATTTTATATCTTAGACGGTAAATATTTTCACTTTAAACGACAATCGTTTATAGATTTTTGTAATGTAAAGAAAAAGTTAAAGTATTTAAATGCATCAAAAGACTATTAGCTAGAAGCCAATAATGAAAATTTCACGATCAATCTTTTTCTTTTTCGGATTTTTCATATGTCTTTTGTTTTAAAGGTTTTCTTTTATGGTACAAAGGAGAGTTAAAAGGTTAATTCTTTGGAATTATTAGCTTTTTTTCGAGTTTAATATCCTCGAGAGATACGTGACATATACGGAGATATTCATCTGGATAAACATACGTATATCGATATGTTTTTATGATTAACTAGTCGGGCAATCCGCTTTTGCGGGTAAGGTGAGGACTTGATCCGTTCAGACCGCCTACCCGAAAAACTTTTTTCTATTTTTGTATTTTATGCTATTGTTCAAGTGTATATATAGTTTTTGATACTTTAATTCGGATATAAAAAAATATGTAGGTTTGGAGTTTAAGAAATGTCGTGAACCGGTATTTTTAAAATTTTCTTTTTTTTTAAACAAAAGTGTATATAAATTATAATATAATATTCAAAATTAATTTCTAATTTTAACACACAAAATTTAATCCTCAAATAGGGGGGGGAAAAAACCTTATTTATTGTTCTATTTAACAAAAGAGGTCCTTGTTAATTCGTCTACTAAATTGAATATTAATTAAGGATTGAATTTCTGAAAATTAATGGAGGCATTAAGTGACTTATAAATATTCATATTAAATTAGTGTATATTTGTTGAAGGACTATGAAAGGGGTAATATGAGATACAATGATGTATGATATGTACCTAGTTGGTAAACACAAGTCAAATTGATGATGTCATTCAATATTTATTTTAGTTGTTTTATTAAAATTGAATATTAGTATATTATACGTACGGTTGTATATATAATACCTTATACGTGAGTGGTTGGTGGGTTTGCAACGAACCTGGGTCCAGCTTCGGTCCCGGCTGCAGAGCTTTGGGGGGTGATTCGTAGACTGGATCTCGTTTTGGGGGTGATTCCGACGGGTCTTCTATGACGTGGGGTCCATCGCACATTCGAGCGTATATGCGTGTTGGGCCCAAGACTAAAACATAAGTCTATCGGGTTTCATTCTAAAACCAATTGGAAATAAATGGATAGCACACCAACCCTATATACTAAACTCGTTATCCCATTATTATCGATGTGGGAACATAATCCTCCACACGCCCCCTCAAGTGCAACTGTCTTGCTCGGTTGACACTTGAGACATGCCGGCTAGGGCTAGCCCAACCGGACATACTATCATTGTCCATGTCTGTAATTTGAGTATTAAGACCAACAAGCCAATAACCCGGGAGCCAAGAAAATGAACCTGCTATGATTCTATGAAATATTTTGACGGGTCTGATATGAGGTGGGGTCCATTGTGTGTTGGGACCAAATACAATACATAAACCCAGCGGGATTCCATCTTAAAACCAATAGACAATATGAGAGTAGTTCATCAACCTTATATACTAGACTCGTTATCTCATTTTTATCGATGTGGAGACGTAATCCTCCACACATCAAATGCACGTCAAGTGAAGTTACGTATGCAAGCCCGATTCACGTGGTTTTATTCTAACACCAATTACTAATAAAATCAGCATTGCTTAGACTTATATATTAGACTCACGTATTTCGTATAATCGATACAAGACCAATATATCCTCGCACATGTTAGCCGGTCAGGTTAATGCAAATGGAAGCATGTGGCACATGCAACAACAAGAAATTAAATGCAAATTGCTAAATCAACTTTTGAAAACTCATGCTCACATCAACACTTATGTGTGAGTGTTTTATGACCAAATAATTTAATTATAGATATTAATATAGCATATTTAAAAATGAATAATACATTTGACTTTTGTCAAAACTATAAAATACTATTCACAATTTATGGCCATTTTTGCAACAAATTGAGTTTTTTTAAAAACTTTTATTTTTAATGAACCAAAAAAAAGATTTAAAAATAATATTTTTTTAAAGTTATTTTAATATAATAATAAATAAATTTTAAAAATAATTACAAGATAAAATTCACGAGCTGAAACATTAAATGTCGTAGCCTACATTGTTTGTTTTCAAAGTTAGTGGCCATAATTCATATTAAAAATTATGTACATTCAACAATTATTAATGTTTGTGTACACAATGATTTATGAAATTGAACAAAAAATATGTTTGTCCATTATCATCAATCAATAAATTAATGTGACTCTTGATTTAGAATATTGTTGGTTTATCACTATGTTTTATATAATTATTGATTTGGCTACTAGTTAATATAATTAAAACTTATTTGATTATAGGTGTGAAATAATTAATAGTTGGTAAATGTTTAATTAATATAGAAATATTGTGGGAAATAAATAATGGACCACAAATTTGTAATTGAAAATAAATATCATGTGCCTTGTTAGGTGAACAAGCAAGCGGCTTATGAGACGCATGTGTGTCCCCTCTACGTTCGTTGTTAGATTTGATACATTCAACTCGTTGTTAGATTTGATACATTCAACGCTGAAATATGTTTTGTTTTTAACCCTAAATTTCGTTTATTGTTTGATCGTTTCTGATGCATGAGTGCATGAGCATTCAAGATCACCTAGAGACACATGGCACATCCAAGATCACATAGGGACGTAGGAGCATATTCAAGATCACCTAGAGTTGAAGGAGCATGTCTAGAACCCCTACCAAGAAGAAAAAGATAGAAGCAAGCAAAGGAAGAGAGATGCAACTATGGACTAAAGAGCAACATCAAGAGGAGAAGTTGGTAAAGGTCCCTCCATGCTAGAAGATCAAGGATACACGAGAACATGATTGAGAATATGATCAGTCATGTTCTAAGGATTCAAAGAAGAGAAAATTCATGGGACCCACACCTACCCATCTTCCAACATAACCATGATTTGATAAAAGGAGACTCGGGTTCACTCATAATACCTCGGACCAGCCCCGGTTCCCTACAACCTAAATGCACATACTGCACTCCTTCCACCTCCTAATAGCCATGCACACGTGAGGGGAAGTCATGTAATGTCTTCCTTGATTCATGCAAACCATGCACACCTCGAGAGTAGCCATGCAAACCCTGCATACGTCAAGAGTAGCCATGCAAGCCATACAACATATATATAGGATCGGATCACTCCCGCAACGTCAATACAAGTCATCCCTACAAGATCACCATCCAAGGCCCACATGCTTGAGACATACTCCTTTCGGGTTCACCCATCAGAACACGCGAACTATCTTTTCTATGATTGGACCTGCAGAGCTACCCGGTCTGCCACGTCACCATGATCCATGGCCCACAAAGGGCATTTCGGATCCACCCCTCTCACGTTTGGCGCGGACAGAGTAGCTGAAATCGGTTCCTCTATCTTATATTTTAACACATGAATACATTTTTTAATTATCAGTTAATTTTGCGGGCTTTCAACGTTATTTTTTCAGCCCATGCTATTTTTATTTATTTTCTTGCAAATAATTAAGTCTTCTAAATAGAGAAACTTACAGATAGACTCGAATCATATCTTCTAGAGATGTTTGATGCCCAAGTCTTAGAAGATCTATCTTATTAGAAGATTGATCTTATATTATTATTTTGCTATCACAATATCATATCATATTCTCGATATGATATGACTCTTCGGTACAAATTACAAGAAGCCCAACTCGAGCCACATCCTATATATAGGGATCTCGAGCCTCTTGTTTTCTTAACGTGAAATTGAATAAACACTTTCCTTTGCGGTATTTGTGACTTGCAATCGTTGATTTGTGGCCTTCCGCGTGGGAAATTGAGAGCAAACGAGGTTTTGATCGCATTTTAGCTTCGACTTGTTTGAGTGTGTCATACTTGTGCGCATCAAGTAGGGTGTTTCATCTCACCACATGCATACCTCTTGATGCTTTAGGGACCATAGCTCCCTTTTGTGTCTGCTTGTATGGAAGAGTTCTATAGAACCGTTGTCGGTTGTGTATTAAGGTCCATCGCGTCCTAGCCTACCTCAGAGTCGTTGATTAGGGTTCGACCTTGATATACCCATCTACCGATTCATCCCACGGATCATGCTCTATCCATATCTCTTTTTATTTCCGTCTTTCTACCAAGTCTTTAGGTGTCGAAAGATTCGGCTATCCAATTAATTACGGCTAGCTAATCCCCTTATCAAAGTGGTATAAGAGTCAACCGAAACAACAGTTACGGTTCGTATTTCTATTATTCGCGTTTATATATCTTCCTTTTTACACCGATTTTAATTTAGATTTTTTTTAAATATATTTATATATTTTATTAAATAATCATTTATATTTTTTTAGTAACGTGTACTTGATAGCATTGCACCGCCCTTTATATCATTGAACGCATTAAATTCGTCTATGTTCGTTATTGGTGTTTCTTTGACATTCTACTCTATTTATTATAAATAGACTTTTTTCTCTAAATGCCTTCTTCATGCCAAATCTTCAAATTTATATTTAAAATATATATATTAATGTTTTATTTTATATCTTAGTAATTTATATTGTATAAAAAAGATTATTTTTTTTAGAAACAAACGATTGTATAAACTAGATGTGTAGTACTACAAAAAATAGTTATCCTATTATCCAAAAATATTTATTCATATATTTTTAAATATGCCAAAAGCTTAATTTTTATAAACACCAAAAGATTATTAAATCTTCTTAATATCAAGAACAATTCAACATATTTTATAACTATTTTTAATATACTTATTCGGTTTTAAACTCTTTTGTTTGCTTCTTCAACTTTTTAAAATTATTTTCATACATTTTTTATTTATAAAAAATAGAAAAAATTGTCCAAACAGTACTCCATCTTGTAGGCTGACTAAACTTTAGTACTCATCGTTTAAACTATCAGAACGGTACATCAGCTATTGAGTCCCAGAGATTAGTATCTGGATTACTTTTTACACGTTAAGTTAACACAACAACTTTGCTCCTAGAACTTTCTCTTCTGTTTCTTGTTGAATAAGTTTGTCTTGTAGGCCTCATTGCAACTGTCTTAACCCTTTTACTTGACGTGTGAACAGTAATTTAGATACTAATCTTTGGTCAGAATCAATAGGTGAGGTACCGTTATGATAGTTTAACGACGGGGTAAGTTTAGTCAGTTTAAAAGATGGGTATTGTTTAAGCAATTTTCTATAAAAAAAAAATAGTATACTAACAATTGATTATTCTTGTAAATACAAATTTTTTTCCTACCCTTAATTTAAACTTCAAAATTAAAAAGAAAATTTCTTTTGATATCTACAAGTTTTTAAAATTTATCTCGATGGTCTCAAATTTTTAAATCGTTTTTAATTGTGGTTTTTAGTTTATACATATTAGGCTGAAAATTATAAAAGAAAATTTTAAAGGTTAAAGGATTGTTGTAAAAAAATTAACTTAGTACTTTTATAAAAATAAACAAAAAAAATGTTTTATTTATTATTTATTTACAAAAGATAAGGTTTGTATTTGCTTTATAAAATAAAATTTAATTCAGATTATGATATATGAAAATTACTTTTTTGTTTACAAAAATAAAGATTTAAATTTTTTATTTACTTTATAACAATTGAAAAATGGATATAGAGAAAATATTTTAAAATTTTGAGAAGATCAAGACAAATTTTGAAAACTAATGAATAAAAACAAAAAAAATCTATAAAGCACCAAGATAGATTCTCTAATTAAAATTCCACTCAATTTTTATAACCAACTCTCTTTATATCATAAATAATTAAAGAACCACTCAAAATAATACAAATTATTATTCTTCAACTAAAAACACTACAAATTAATCTTATTTTTGCTAAATAAATTTTAGCCCTAATTTTTTTTGGATGCTACTTCATCATTTTTACCGAAATTGTGGCCGGACTAGACATGGGTCGCAAACCTAGACCGGCGGTTTAGCCGGTTTGTATGAAAAAAAAAATTTTAATTGGAAAGTAGACCAAACCGGCCGAAACCGGCGGTTAACTTCCGGTTTGGGCGAATAAATTTTAAAAAGAATAAAAAATATCATACCGGCAAACCTAAACCGCCGGTTTGACGGTTTAGTTCAAACCGGACCCATGTCTAGGCCGGACAATAAAAAAATGATATTTATGTGTGAAGCTATTATTATTTTTAATTTATTTTTGCTTTATTTGTAATAGTTTACATTATGGGCTCAATTAGTAGTAGGTCATACAATCGAAGTTGCTTGTTCTTTTGTGGGTCATTCTATCAATTGGATAGAAACCCATCAAATCGTAACTACCATGTTGATTTTTATATTTTTTTTCTTTCCTCACATAATTTTATTGCATCACATAAAAATAGAAATTTTAACATAATTTTATTAAAATTGTAAAATATGTCCAAGAATTTTCATTTTCAATTTTCTTAGATTTGTCATTTTTATGTTGTCTTTCCTATCAAATCTTTCGATTTTTAATTTTTCGGTTTAAATATTGATTACAGTCAATGTTTGAGGCATCAAAACACATTTACAACGAACTATCTACGTTTTCAAATTAATAAATAAAATAAAATAACTCAATTTGTAATTTTTGATTTTGGTATTTAGGGTTTAGTTGGATATATAAATTTATATTTTTGTTCGATTTTAATTTATTTATTTTTATATTAAAATTTAATCATGTTAGAAATACGTGAATTGATGTTCTTTGATAACAAATTTAGCCGGTAAATTATTAAAAATGAACAAATTGAAAAATTTATGAAACACTGTTTTCACGTTAAGAGTCAATATGTATAACATTTTCACTTTGAAAGTCAGTATGGGCAAAACATTTTCACGTTGGAGGCCAATATGATTAATTTTTGCTCACACCAGATACGATCTCGAGTCATAATTTATAATTTTCGGTAATTTTTTTCACACCTATTTTCCCATTTGACTAGCATATATGTCCCAAAATTTGACTAATATTTGCAGCTTATAAAGTCATCCAATGCATGTTTTTGTGATGATGAAAATCTAAATATGCAAACTGATTCAATAGCCTTTAAAGTGTATATACCGACAGTTTGAAATTCAATGTTTGGCAATATTGTACGTTAAATATGTTCCTTGTACTTTATAATATAATTCACATTTAAAGATTTGAAGTATAAGATGAAAAGTTGGTCTAATAATTTTACAAAAGTTCTTGTTATACGGTCGACTTTTCGATTGTTAAAAACATTTACGTACCCGTAATGTGATTAACGTGACAAAAGTTCGTCCACCGAGTGAGTAACTTGCACTTTCCGAGTGTGTGACTCGCTCATTCACAAATCACAATATATCATAATGTAGATGCTTGACAACATATTCTTATTGTGTGGACATTTGTCACACGTCCGTATTGTCTAAGGGTCGTGTAAATCATTGTTATTTCATTTTGAGATATCCAAGATTCTGTTTGGTTAGAGCTTTATTTATCGGGGAGCTGCATTTCGAAAACTGGAATCAAAACCGAAAATCGGAACCGGAATCAAAATTTCAATAATTCTTTCAGTTATCACATTAGTTTCCAAAAGTTAATTTACCAGAGTGTGGAAGCAGGAGCCGAAGTCGTGAGAGGCGACGAAGACGTGATCGGCGCCGGAGGAGCGATTCCAGAAAGGATGAGAAGATGAGATGAGGTTAATGGCGGAGGAGATGAGAGTACGAGCATGTCCGATTGCCGGAAAGCCATTGACAGCGCTGAAGTTGCAGGAAACATAGACAGGAACGAAGAAGAAATCAGCATCGTAAGGATCGAGCGTTCGCATCTCGCTCTTAAGTAACGCCCGATGAATCGCCACCTCCGCCGCGAACAGATGCCGGCTACACCGTTCATTACCCAACCACTCCGTGTTATACTTAGCCGGCAATTCGTAAACGTAGATCTTCAAACCACTAAGTGAATCTAATAACCAAATCACACATTAATAAGGAAAACTTTTCTTGTCAATTAATAGCAAAACAAATCTAGAATTACCTTTACTGGATTTGCTAAGAGCTGTGATATTGGTAGATTCAAATAGAGCGCGAGAAGGGAGGAGATAAGACGATGAATGCTTGGATAGAGAAGCCGAAGAAAAAGAAGAAGGCACAACGACGTCGTTTCGGATGAGAAACGAGGTAAGAAAGTATAGAGAAAAAGAAAACCAGAGAATCCATTTGAAGCATCTATAAGACCAAAAGAAGTGAAACCATTTCTGCTGCTTGTAACTACTATGAAGTCTCATTTTAACGATGAATCCTCTATTTCTCTTCCTCCTCTTCTTCTTACTAGCGTCTCCAGCTGGATCTTCCTCCGCCTGCAACGCCGCCCTGTGCTGGTGGAGCTCTGATTCCATTTTATGGTGCTGGTAACCAGTAGTTGAGATGTGAGTTCTATGTGTTGGTAGATGAATCTAAACTTTTTTGTGACCAATCAGTGGAAGAAGAAGAAGAAAGATCTGGTTTTCTCTTCGGTGTTCTTGGAGATGAGAATTGCATCGAAGAGGGTTTTGGTATGGGAGATGGGTTTTTGCTTTTTTGGGCACTCTTGCCAACAAATTATTGGATAATTATTTTTTAAAATTTAATGTACATGTCAACTGTCATCTAGTTGGATAATTGCTATTGGGTTTATATTTAATATTTATTTACGATTTTAGTATTTTAATATTTACTTATTTATGTAGAGAATTTAAGAAAAATTTACTAGTGTTCCATCCACTGAGTCAGAGATACAGAGGGAGATAGTGAGGGCAATTGTGTAAAGTTTGGTCCGTGACTGTCAGAATTCTTTAACGTTCAGCATTAATGACCATACTACCCTTTGATTTTTCAATTTCATTTTGAAATAGAGGAAATTACCGGAACCACCCGCTAAATAGGCCATATTACAAATAACCACCCGCTCTATCACTATTTACCGGAAACCACCCTTAAAAGATACTCCGTTACCAAAAAACCACCATGTTTCAGTTTTCCGTTAAATATCCGTCTTGTGGGCCCCACTTTATAATAAAATAATATTTTTTTTTTTTCTTCCTTTTTCTATCTTTAACTTGATTTTGTTTTTTTTTCCTACTGAATATTAAATTAGGATAAATTGATCATGATTAGTATCATAAAAATGATTTATAATCAATTAAATTAGGACAAATTAATTAATAATTAACTTTATATTAAAGTAATCGTAGTTTGTCAATTCTCTCAATAAAAAAATCAAAAACAGGGGAGCTTCCACTCTCTGCAACTGCAATGGTGGCAATTTTCCACTTTGCAAGCAAAACTCAAACTCATATTCTTATATATCACCTTCTTCAATCCATTTATGCCCATTGTCATTTCCAAAATACAAGAAATCATGAGCTCACACAAAATTTACCCAACATGGGCCGCCAGATCTACCACCAAAGCCACCGCAACCTCCAGCACTATCAACCCCACTTTTCCGGCCACCAAATCCCAACAATACGGCGCTTCAACCACTAAGGCCCTCAACCACCTCCATCCCCTCATCGCCGCCGTAGCTGTCTCTTCTACACCTCCCTCACTCTCCTTACCATAATCCTCCTCGCCGTCGTCTCCTTCGCTGTCTTCTACGTCGTCCACCGCCCCCACCGCCCGGAATTCTCCGTCTCCTCTCTCCAAATCTCCAATATCAACTTCTTCGTCTCCATCGCCGCCCGAAACCCTAATACAAAGATCTTGCTGTTCTACGACCCTATCTCCGTCGAAACTTCCTCTTCCGATGTACAACTTGCCAGTGGAACAATTCCGGGATTCATGTAATCGGACAAGGAAACGACGGTTTTGAACGCCGTTTTGAATGGGAAGGGGATTTCGGCGGTGAAGAGTGAGATAAAGAAGGGGGAGTGAATTGGATTTGGAGATTGAAATGTAGACGAATGTGAGGTTTAGGGTTGAGAAGTTGAGGAGCTTTTTTGTAAAAGGAAAGTGGGGATGATAGTGCTGGAGATTTTTTTATTAATTTATTATGATTTAATATTCACTAAAAAGAAACAAATTGGTCATGTTTTATGAGAGATATGTGTAGTTAGTTGAGTTTTGGAAGTGTATGATTAATGTTGCTTCTTCATATGATCTATATAATGTCACCAATATGTGTCAATACAAATATAAATGATCACAACACAATAATTGTTTCTAATCTTTGGCTCTTTGCCCTCAAATTTAATGAAGGTATATCCAAATTATGTGATTAAAAATGTATATCTAGTTATAGATCGAGATCATCAACGACCGTTATTCTTTTCGTTGATTAATAAACACTTTTCAGAAGGTCATCAATTATAATCAAAATTATATTAAATGTTAGAATAAGCTAACTTTAGCGTTATTCTTGCCTTTAACAATTTCGTATTTTAGAAAAAATATGTTAAAAACCCTAATTCCCGACCCGTTTATACGTCATAATCTTCGTATATTAAGTAGTTAAAGACTTAAAAGGCATGAACAAAAACTAACCATTACAATCAAGTTTTTGCAATCTATTTTTTCAACCTTTGTCCTACGTTAAATTAAGGTATTTAATCGTGTATTAATAAGATAGAGAGAAATTGATACTATAGGGTTTTCTAAATTGAACAAATTAGGCATAATTCGGCGGTCCAAATTTTATGGTCCGTTTATACGTCATAATCTCGTGTTTCATTCTTTTGATTTGTTAACTCTCAATCTCGTCTATCACTGCTTTGTTTGAGCTTATCGTGCTCTTCCCGGCCCTCTTGCTCAGTCCTAGCTCCCGTCGTCCGTTCGGTGGATACTATGTTCGAGCCCCCCCTTGCACGCATTGTGATCTCGAGTTGTACTACAATTAAGTACAAATCCCCTGTATCACAACCATCGTCGCCGAATCCCCATGACTTTAACATGTCAAAGGTACAATACATGTATTTCAACTTGTCTCGGATTTTTTTAGGGTTCTAAATAAATCGCATTAGTGGTTTAATCACGATCTCTACAAGTACAATAATAGAAGCCCCGGAACGGTTCTATTCCTAAAGCTAGTGTACTATAGTTATATGAATTATGCAACATCTAATATATGTTTAGTTAGATTGTATCATTCTGCTTCCCTTGAAGATTTTCTGGCTTTCAGGTCTTTATGTTGTATTTTTGTGTGTTTCTTTTTTCCTTTGTTGTGGCCATTAATGACGGTTAGACCGTCTGCCGATCTTTTTCGACATTTCGATTCACTAAACGGCATGCCGTCAATTTCGAACTGCTTTCCATTTTCAAAAAAAATAATATATATGTTTAGTTAGACAGAGACCGACTTTGCTATCGAGGCCGAGGTCATTTCTAACCATTGTAATTCGCAGATGCACAAGATTCAGATTGTCAGACCATCACCGGATCGATTTTTGTTCATTCAATTCATCTAATTAATGTACCATATCGTTATAATATAAACAACAATATCTTTTATTTGTCAATAATCCCGGCTATATGAGTGAGTTGTGTGTGCCTATAATTAAACTCTATTAATCATCGAGGTAATTAAGATTAGAAACCACAATCTAGATCAAAATTTAATCATACTATAAATAGTAATTTGGATAAATGATATGATTATGAACCCTAATCTTCTAACTTGTCAATGTCTCTTTTGTCTCATATGCCACAAATCATAATCATATCTTATATTCAAAATTCTACAAAATATTATGTTATTAATTCAATTATTTCCTGTCGGTAGGAAGATTTTGTTATTAAATTTCATTGAAATTGTTTATATTTATGAGAATAATTGAAGTCCAATTCAACAAGCAACCTACTTCATCCTTAAAATTGTACATACAAAGCATTGACATTTAGGGTTTCGAGATAAATTAATCTACAAAGTTGTAGAATTTCTTGGGCATGCAATTTTAATTTCCATGAAATAAGAAAAAATGTCGTTGAAAAATGGTTGTATGAGCAATGTATAAACGGATTGTGTCGGTGTTTATTTTAATTTAATTATACATTTATTTGTGTTGAAAAAATCGCGTCCCCGTAAGCATAAATAGAGTACGTATCTAGTTGAACTGGTGTACAGGTTAGGATCGCATATCAATTAGCGGTTAATCACTTTGGAGTTGTGTGTGTACGAGTGTGTATGTGTCACGTGTGTTTCAAACTCATAAATTCGATGAGATTTCAGATTAAAATTGTTGACAATAAAAGTATTCTACTGGTTTTATATCTTAGACGGTAAATATTTTCACTTTAAACGACAATCATTTATAGATTTTTGTAAAGTAAAGAAAAAGTTAAAGTATTTAAATGTATAAAAAGACTATTAGCTAGAAGCCAATAATGAAAATTTCACTATCAATCTTTTTCTTTTTCGGAATTTTCATATGTCTTTTGTTTTAAAGGTTATATATTTTGGTAAGAAGGAGAGTCAGTGGTATTTGAAACATTAAAAAATTAGTTTTTTATTTTAAATTATTAGGTTTTATCCGGTTTATTATCAGAGAGAGATGGTGTATGCGGAGATATTCGTATATGTATGATCATCTAGTCGGGCAATCCGCTTTGGCGGGTCAGGTAAGGACTTGAGCCGTTCAGATCTCTTACCCGATTGAAAACCCTTTTATTTTGTATTTTATGATATTGTTTCAAGTATTTATATAGTTTCTAATACTTTAATTCGGGTATTAAAAAACAAAATATGTAGGTTTGGAGTTTTTGAAATGTCGTGAACCGATTGTATTTTTAGAATTTTCTTCGTTTTGAAAACAAAAGCGTATATAAATTATAATATAATATTCAAAATTATACACAAAATTTAATCCTCAAATATAAAAAAAAAATGAACCTACTTTATGTAATATTGAACAAAAGAGGTCTTTGTTATCGAATTTTCGTATAATTCGTCTACTAAATTGAATATTAATTAAGGATTGAATTTCTGAAAATTAATGGAGGCATTATGTGACTTTTAAACATTCATGTTAAACACAAGTCAAATTAATGATGTCATTCAACATTTATTTTAGTTGTTTTATTAAAAAATATTTATTAGTATATTATACGTAGGGTTGTATATGTAATACGTTATACGTGAGGGTTTAGTTACAGTGAAGTTATGGTGAGTGGTTGGTGGGTTTGCAACGAACCTGGGTCCAGCTTCGGTCCCGGCTGTAGAGCTTTGGGGGTGATTCGTGGACTGAATCTCGTTTGGAAGGAGGGTTATAAACTGGTATTGGTGGAGAAGAACTCGAGGTTGGTGCTCAAGATGCTTGAGAGGGGTGTTGATACGGTTCATCACTTCCTTAGCCTGATAGCTATTTGTCAAGGCTTTTTACTTCGAGGCCGGGTTGTCAAACTTAGTCATGTATTTATGGAGGGCAACGGATTGATAATGTTGCTTTTAGTTTAGATGTTGGTTTACACATTTTTGGGATCTAGATTCTAGTGTTGGTCGGATTGTTTTAGATGATCTTCGGGACTCTCCCGTGAATGACACGTTTGTATTTTTCGTTCTGCTTCTAATAAGACTTCGCGCCCTTTCCTACCAAAAAAATAAACGTTATACGTGTGAACTAGTTATATAATTTCGTTAATATACATTAAAAAGGCGAACGTGATACAGAGTATTCGGTTTGGACGTAAAGTGGCATCGACAATCAAACGATTGCGTGAAGTTCAAAGTAAGGACTCGTTATCCCTTAATTTTCATATTTCTTCTATTGTCGTACGGTAATCAATAAGTTTGCATTATGTAAGCATGTTGGGATTTTTAGAAACCGAATTTTTTTTTTTTTTAAAGATGACCCGGCAGATCGACCCGCCAATGGCTATTTTAGCCGTTGGGATTTTTTCTAATTTTTTTTTTTCAAAATTAATGACCCGCCGGGTCACGGGTAAGGATCACCTCGACCCTTACCCGTACCCGTGACCCGTGGACATGCTTACTATATACTAGACTCGTTATCTCAATTATCGATGTGGAAACATAATCCTCCACACGCCCAAAACCAAAACATATATGCGTCTCATAACCTTATATATATACTTGACGACGTGCCTTAAGAATGGCTAACCCAACCGGACACACTATCATTGTGCATGTCCGCAATTTGAGTATTAAGGCCGACAAGCCCAATAATCCGGGATCCAAGAAATTGAACCTACTATAATACTATGAAAGATTTTGACAGGTCTGATATGACGTGGGGGTCCATCGCATGTCCGAGCGCACAAATGCGTTGGGACCAAATACAATACATAACTCAACGAATTTCATCCTAAAATCAATTGACGGTATGATGAGTAACTCATCAACCTTATATACTAGACCCGTTATCCCATTATTATCAATGTGGAGACGTAATCCTCCACACATCAAATGCACGTCAAGTGAAGCTACGTATGCAAGTCCGATTCACGTGGTTTTATTCTAACACCAATTACTAATAAAAAGTAGCATTGCTTAGACTTATATATTAGACTCACGTATTTCGTATAATCGATACAAGACCAATATATCCTTCGCACATGTTAGCCGGTCAGGTTAATGCAAATGGAAGCATGTGGCACATGCAACAACAAGAAATTAAATGCAAATTGCTGAATCAACTTTTGAAAACTCATGCCCACATCAACACTTATGTGTGAGTGTTTTATGACCAAATAATTTAATTATAGATATTAAATATATATTGTTTGAAATGAATAATACATTTGACTTTTGTGAAAACTATAAAATACGATTCACAATTTATGGCCATTTTTGCAACAAATTGATTTTTTTAAAAAACTTTTATTTTTAATGAACCAAAAAAAAGATTTAAAAATAATATTTTTTTAAAGTTATTTTAATATAATAATAAATAAATTTTAAAAATAATTACAATATAAAATTCACGAGCTGAAACATTAAATATCGTAGACTAATTATTTGTTTTCAAAGTTAGTGGTCATAATTCATATTAAAAATTATGTACATTCAACAATTATTAATGTTTGTGTACACAATGATTTATGAAATTGAACAAAAAATATGTTTGTCCATTATCATCAATCAATAAATTAATGTGACTCTTGATTTAGAATATTGTTGGTTTATCACTATGTTTTATATAATTATTGATTTGGCTACTAGTTAATATAATTAAAACTTATTTGATTATAGGTGTGAAATAATTAATAGTTGGTAAATGTTTAATTAAGATAGAAGTATTGTGGAGAAATAAATAATACAAAGATGTAATTGAAAATAAATATCATGTGCCTTGTTAAGTGAACAAGAGAGCGGCTTATGAGACGTGTATATGTCCCCCTCTACGTTTGTCGTTGGATTTGTTACATTCAACGCTGAAATATGTTTTTTTTTCCACCATAAATTCAGTTATTGTTTGATCGTTTATGGTGCAGGAGCATATCCAGGATCACCTAGAGACACATGAGCGCATCCAAGATCATATAGGGACATAGGAGCATATTCAAGATCACCTAGAGTTGAAGGAGGAGTATGTCCAGAACCCCTACTAAGAAGAGAAAGATAGAAGCAAGGAAAGGAAGAAAGATGCAACTATGGATTACAAAGCAACATCATGAGGAGAAGTTGGTAAATGTCCCTCCACGCTAGAAGATCAAGGGTGCATGAGAGCATGATCAATTATGTTCTAAGGATTTCAGAGTAGCGAAAACTCATAGGACCTACGCTTACCCATCTTCCAACACAACCATGGTTTGATAAAAGGAGACTCAGGTCCACTCATACTACCTCGGACCAACCCCGGTTCCCTACAGCCCGAATGCACATACATGCAATCCTTCCACCTTCGAATAGTCATGCACACGTGAGGGGAAGTCATGCAACGCCTTCCTTGATTCATATAAACCATGCACACATCGAGAGTAGCCATGCACGCCCTGCATACGTCAAGAGTAGTCATGCAAGCCATACAACATCCGTATGAGATTGAATCACTCTCGTAACATCAATACAAGCCATCCCTACAAGATCACCATCCAAGGCCCACATGCGAGTTCTACATCACAGGAGGAAGACGAGATCACACTATTATCTCAAGATACTTACTCGACTCAGAAGGAGGAGAGGATCCCATCGAAATATTTTTTGAATCTTGTGACATTAATGCTGAATTTATTTTCCCTTTAATTGATAATTCATTGGAGTGATTTATCTCCTACTGAATTTTATTCATCCAACGAATTTGATGATGATACTTATACATCTTCAATATCACCTGTTGAATTTTGTGACAATAACCATAACTTTGTTACATCCATGAATGATGATTCCATGCGTTTAAATGACAAAGCTTACGTGAAAATTGTTTCATCTAATACATCATACGATTAAAAAAACAATCGTATAATTTTTAGTAGATACGCCAATAATTTGTATCGTTGCTAATAAATTTCAAAATCAATACTATTTTGATTTTGATGTTTATAGCTAACATTATATTGGATTATTTTTAAAAATAAATATTAAAATTAACTTTAGAACATTCTTCATACACCAAATTTAATTTAGATTTGTTGTCAATAAATTTAAATACAATCTATATTTTATTAAATAATCATATTGATTTTTATTTATAGTTAAAATTATATTGGATTATTATTAAAATAAGTATTAAATTAATTTTATATCTTCCTTTTTACATCGATTTTAATTTAGATTTTTCGTCAATAAATTTAAATATAACATATATTTTATTAAATAATCATTTATAATTTAGTAACGTGTAGTTTATAAACTCTCTTGATAGCATTGCACCGCCCTTTATATCATTGAACGGATTAAAATCGTCTATGTTCGTTATGGGGTTTCTTTGACATTCTACTCTATTTATTATATAGAGACTTTTGCTCTAGATGCCGCCTGCATGCCAAATATATATATATATATATATATATATATATATATATATATATATATATATATATATATATATATATATATATAGTATAGATCCTACGAGAACACCCCCTAACGTGAGAATATGAGAACAGATTCGTAATTATTATCAGTTTTGTTACGAATGTGTCATATCGTTTAATGTATTATTCGTAGTTATTGTTGTTTGAATGGATTATTCATAGTTATTGTTGGTTTCCTAATTATTATTATTCGTAGTTATTATTAATTATGATATCTACTCTAATCTCAACCGTTAATACTCATCATCCGACGGTCTAAGATTGTTCTCATGATTACACGATAAGCCTGTTCTCATGGGAACCGCACCCTATATATATATATATATATATATATATATATATATATATATATATATTCTATTTTATATCTTAGTAATTTATATTGTATAAAATAGTTTTTTTTAAGAAACAAAAGATTGTATAAAATAGATGTGTAACTCTTATACTACAAAAAAAATAGTTATCCTATTATCCAAAAATATTTATTTAAAGCTTATTTTTGATAAACACCAAAAGATTATTAAATCTTCTTAATTGCAAGAACAATTCAACATATTCTATAAATATTTTTAATATAATTATTTGGTTTTAAACTTCTTTTTGCTCCCGAAAAATTTAAATTCCATAGCAAACCGTATTTCGATCTTTTGATCCTTAGCTGTCTACGTAGTTGGACACTATATCTAAAATTTTTATCATTTTATGTAATATTACTTCACATAAAATGATAAGAATTTTATTAGTAGCAACCCTAATCCAAACCCTAGTGTATATCATGACTTGTCTTTGACAAAGTCATGACATCCTAATGACGAGATCAAGACAAGCCCAAGACGAAGTCAAGACGAGACCATGACGAGTTTGGACGAAGCCATGACAATTTTGTGACAAAGCCATGCATGGCTATGACAAGCTTGTGACAAGGCTTAGACAATTTCAGCCCATCACTCCCTTTACTATAGGCCCAACCATACAGTAGCTTCAGCCCGCTCCAGCCAGCCCGGATTGCTGCAGTTTCCGCCTGGCCCAGTTGCTCCCAGCCCGCCAGCAAGACTTCAGCCCAGGACGCCCAATCTCTTCCCCAACTCCTTTTGCAGCAACCGCACCTTATCCAGTCCAGCCCGTCAACAAGTCTTCAGCCCAGGAAGCCCAATCTCTTCATCTAACTCTTACTGCAGCAGCCCAGAATGGAGAGAGTACCTGTTGGATTTTTCTTTCCTCTCTCACGATGGGCAACCGTTACAGAAGGTACAGCTGGATTCTCTCTCCCTATCTTGAAGAGCCCTTAATTTCAGCAACCATACTTCCCAAAAACGTAACCACCATTCCGCTCTCTCCTATCTCGTAAACACCTTCCTCTACCGCGTTGAAGCTTCCCTGTACACCACCACGAAACCGGATACACACGCCGACATCCGCTACAACCAATGATGAACCCAAACGCACCGGAAACGACTCTTGCTGAGTCCGCCATCACCGCCGAAAAGAGACGAATCATTGTCCATCCGGAACTGCAACAGGCGTAGCGACGGCACTGTTGTCAACACGTCGTCTTGGGTGTCGATACCTTCCTCACTGCTTGTCGGCGTTCGTCCCATGGTCACCTTGATGATCGACGTTGGAGTGGACTGCATTACTAATAGACCACACGTACCAGCGGTGTTCTCCCCTTGCTGCAGTCAGGTACGAAACAAATCCCGCAAGTGTATACCGTACATATTGAAGAGATGGGCTTTGTTGTCTGCACATATATCACGTAGTGACTGATGACAGAACCTATGACTAGTGTGGACTTAGTTGTATACTCATGGTGTTGATATTGGTAAGGGCAAACCCAAGTCTTGTGGGTAGAGGTCTATTTAGGGTTCTAGGGGTCAGTGAGAGTCCAAAAGAGACTTTCTGCATTTTTTTTAAAATCTCATAATTGGGTTGGAAATGGCAGACTTTGAGACCGAATTTCGAGGTTTTAGGAATTGTTGTCACCGTTCAAATTTTAATATGTTACAGATTGATATAGGTAGTATGCGGTATTAAAATTTGGGATGGATCCAACGGTCGGATTTAGATTTATAAGGTCCCAAAGTCGAGCAGTTAGGCTGTTTTACAGCAGAGGAAAATTAGCTAAGTATAGAAATTCTAACTTGTATTCCAACTTTAGAGATTTATGTAGGAGTTATGATTGAGTATTTTTGAGAGATATTTGCCCCTATGTTTAGTATGCATATCATAGAGGATTTAGAGATTTATTTCGGAAGTTAATACTTTTAATCCGAGCCTCATATCTTAAGCCAAAGTTGGACCTTAGCGACTTTTTATGAAAGTCAAGAATGTGTTTAACTCTTCTAAAACTTTAACAAACTTCCTTTCTAAAGTGAGAGTGTGTTTTTGAGTTCTAAAGAATAGTTTGGAACCTTGTTATAGAATTTTATAGAGTTCCGGACCAGGGGTAAAATGGTCATTTACCCGTATAAGGGTATGTTGGTATTTTCTTTATGATCGATTTTATATCTTAGAAGTTGGAGACTTCTAAGAAAGTGGGATACATTATTGATCAACGTGCCTTGTGTGACAGACGTTTGAGTTTCTACGGTTGCGGACCGAGTTGAGAAATTGAGAGTTGTGATTTGATTCAGGTAAGTCCTTGCGACTTACTTAGCCGGTTTCTGGATATTAGTTGGGTGATGATGGTTGTGTGTGTACAATGTGTGTTATAATAAATAACAACTTGTTAGGACGACCGTGATTATATTGTTTTAAGGCCCAAGTGTATGTATAACGGGCCGTGACATCACTGCCCAGCTCTGACAGGAGACTGGGAGGTTCTCTATACCCAGACCATACAGGTACACGGTGAGATGCATCGGATCCACTCCTGATGGGTACACGGGGGCGGAGGCGAGGTTTGGGAATCCCTCGTGTCACAAAATAAGTATCATTAGAGTGAATGACTTAAATGAAGATAATAAATGGATTGTTTGAAAAGCATGATGAGTGTTTATTATTTTTATGTGTGTGTGTGCTATTATTATTCTGCTGATATTTAGATAACTAGCTAACGGTTCTTGTTGTTGTTGTTTTAGTTTTACCGCAGGTTAGATCAGCAGCTGAGTGATCCGGAAGTAGTGGTCAGCCGGGTCTCCGTACTCCTTAGAATGGGGTTGGGGTTGTTTGTCTTTCCTTTCTTTTGGTTAAGACAGTTGATCTTTTCTTTTGTTTAAGTACCGTAGGCTGCTAGACAGTGTTGCATTCATTACTATAAAAACATGAGTTTATGAATTTCGGTTTCCTTATTTGTGTCTTGTTGCAAGATCCTAGTATTGTTGTTGTCAAACTGAGGTCGGGACCCATTGTGAGGTCCTAACCAGTAATACTCCGGGTTCTGAGAATTTGGGGTGTTACAACATGGTATCAGAGCTCTAGGTTGGCAACAACGGCACTTGAAATCTTCAGAAAGACCGAATAAGTATTTGAGCAGAACCCGAAAAGGGATCTGAGTTTTAAAAAGAATTTTTGGTTTTCAAATGCATGCATAGTCTGGTTGGGGATAGAAAAGTACGGCTGACCACCACTACTACCGCGGATCTCAGTATGCTTAGTATGGACTTTAGGTTTTACTTTAGTTGGACTTATTAGCTTGATTATAAAGATATGTGATATAGATAAGTATATTCCGAAGATTAGTAGAAACTGTAATTATGTTATTTCCTTAACAAAGGTAACATAATGAGTTTCTCACCCCTTGGACACATCTAAGTAGATGTTGAAGGGTGACAACGTGAGGATTAGTATGCACATCTTCTGTGCATTAGGATAGACGAATGGCGGACAACTCCTTCGAGTTTGTTGAGGAACGTCAAGACGGAAAGGTGAAGACTAAAAGACAACACCAACTACGATGACAAGAAGGAAATCCCGAGGCAACTCAATAGGATCAAATGAAGAATATACATGAAAGTAGTTCTAGCAACGCGTTGGGTGACCGGCAAGTATACAAATTGGGAGAGGCAACCCATAGTTTCTTTCAAGATGGTGTAAAGCAACGTTGCAAACAAAGGGGATGCCTACAGAAACACACATAGGCATGAAGGTCAAGGTGAAATATAGTAAGCGATCCAGACAAGAGACATTGAATCTAAGCTTACTGACGGACCAGAAGGTGAAAGTTTGAGGCTTGAAGCAAAACGGAATATGATCACTCTTGACAAACTGTTTGCCGCCACAATCAAGATGGGAAACCGAGACAATCATAAGCATAGGAGTCAAGATAAGATACATTGCTCATCCCGATACAAAGAATTAAAGAACCGCAAAACGAAAGCTTACAAGTTGCTAGAAAAGGGAATGCCGATTTCACCCAACATGGAAGTGGTGTGACCCCCTAGAACACACAAGAATTTCAACAAGGATCGGGATACAACAAAGACCGGATTTCTATAAACGCGGAAGTACAAGCAACACCCCAAGAAGGAGGATGTAGGAGAATAATCTTGGGGAAAAAGAGGGTCTCTAATAACTTCGCACTCACGAAGGGATTTAAGTTAATAACACTAGCGGGTCATAACAGAGAACCACAAGTGGACAATAACTCGGGTAAAAAGAATCATGGAGAAATGCCTACAACTTATCGTAGACGAATTTATAAGTCCGTTGACGGAAGACGAAGATACAACTAGACTCGTAAGAGTATGGTACTCCTATGGGAGTGTAATTTGTAGCAGGAGTTAAGGGAGTATAAATGGAAGAGATATAATTCCCCCTTGTATATCAAACCTCAAAAGAGATAGAAGCAAAGTAACTCTACGATCTTATAGAAGGTCAACTATAGACTAATTGGTAACAATAGAGAACTTACACGTACTAGCTAACTAGCGATGGTTGGTTGACAGATAAGAAGAATAACCACAAGGTTATAAAGGGATTTTACCGACATCTGGTGAATTTCTTCCAGAGATCAACGACGAAAATGGAGAAGTTAAATCAATACAAGTACTAGTAGCCTTGATGATAACATTGAATGAGTCCCATAGGATAACTCTAATAAAGAAATTAAAGAGCAGCTCTTGATGGTCGATAATGACCATTGATGATAGAAATGGTGTAAAGAGAATTGTTGTGAGTAGTTACTTACTACTGACTAAGGAAAGATACATATCAAAGTTAGTATGAAGGGATCCCTGTAAGGAGAACTAAAAGAGTAAGAAGAAACAGATGATTGTGAACAGGTTCTATGTCTTAGAATTCCACACAAGTATGACTGACGGTGCTCCTCCGAGAAAAGGTGAGGTCAAACTATCTAGATTGACAAGGGAAACCCTTGCGATTTAAGATGTGACATAGAATAATTGGAATTACAAAGGAGGCACAAACATAGGGAGTATGATCTAAAGCCTTGGTGAAATGTGTGGTCGAGTTGTGAGGTGATTGCAGATGGAATTTACAAGATGGTTAGAACAGACATGAGAAGGAGTAAAGTTGAATGACTAAAGGCTGATATGGATCCGGTATTACCCCAATAAGATGATTACCGAAAGGGGTATATATAAAAGTTTAATGAGAAATGAAGGTACTCCATTGAAAATTGAAGCTGGACTGACATAAGAGTTGATGAAAATAATAAGACCAACCAACGTGGTTCGTAAAGCGAGTACGAGAAAACTCAAAGGGGTAACTATCCTACTGGAGGGTAAAGATTTATAGAAGGTACAACGACACGAGCATAAGGACAACATAATAAATGCGAGTCAAGAACTTTGATTGTTGAGGAAATCATATACAACTGAGGTTTCTTATGCAAATGGTACTGATAGGTGTTTGATAAAAGTCATACACATCGGACCGATAACGCTAGGATGGATAAGGTGTAAACCAAAAGAATAACTTAACCAGTAAGAAGGAGAGTCATGTATCAAATGGCGGGTCTTGCTAAATTTGAATAAAGTGTTGAGATGAGGATGCCTTTGTATAATCTATGCAAGAGTACAACGTAACTGAGGTTCCAACATGAAATGGGCATAAATGATCAACTGAAAATTGAGACCGATTCAGGGTAGGCAATTGTTATAGAACGAGTCACCAAGTAGAAGAGTTCACAAGACAAGCTTGAGAGACCAAAAGAGATAAAATGTTGACCCGGATATGAGGGTCTAAGGTGCATGGAAGGGATACCTACAATGGAGTGTAGAAGCATAATGTAGACCTTACAAGTATGGAGAGGTTTTGACCTCCTCAAAGATATAGGAATTTGAAAGAAATCACAATGCCGGTATCAAAGAGTTGAAGCCTTGTAGCGGAAACAACGGAGTTTCATGAAAGCAATATTGCCGGTAACACCAGCGAAGGAATGTATATATGAGAACGGCCTTGGTGGACTCGAAAGTCCAAGGTAACCCCAATTATCACGGGACCTAATTCATCAACACCGACGGTCCGTGTAAGGGGATGATAATTAAAATCATCAGAACTACAAAGACACTTACCATTGATCGTTGAAGACTTGGAATGACTATTTATGTCAAGATGAATGACCCAGTTAGGTTCGAGAAGTATATTTAGCCTAAGGAAAACAGAAGTGTGGAAGATAAAACGAATTAGCAAAGCATGAAAGGATTAATCGAGCAGATGATGCTCACTAAGAATTTAACGCCAGTATAGGTATGAGAAGAGTAAGTCCGGGATATTGAGATAAGTCAATTATAGACTGACCGACGTCAACTGAGGACGTATAAGTGTTGGTTGATATTGACGAGTAGGTACCGTTAAGAAGAGACATTAGTGACTGCGGATTTAAGAGGTAACCTTACCGATGCCTTGGAGGATTTCCCAAGTAGGCAACGACAACCTTTTGGGATGATCTAAGGATATGGAGAGAATCGGGTTAGAGGTTGCTTACTGGTTGGTTAAGAACAAACTACGGTTGAGTAAGAGTGTAAGGTCTGTTTGAAGAGGATCGTGCTAGTATTAGAAGGGGAGTATAGGCGGGAGTTGGGTAAATCATGTTGACCCTCAGAAAGACCCCATTGTGACTAATGGGTGTTACAATAGAAGCGTGGTAGGCCCATAACCCACAGATGAAGAAAATCAATGTTAGGTTAACTATGCTTTCAAGTTAAGGAATTAGAGATCTATATGAAAAGGTCCACTTGGGTGTGTGGTTTGTTTTGAGTTATATAATTTGAGAGCTTGACAAGAAGTAGGTGAAAATCCATTAATTAAGGAACGATCTAATTAGGTCACATTGAGGAAACCGGGCCAAGCGTTGTATTACAAAGAGCATTAGGCACTTAGTAAAGTGCCGACAAAAGTTAAGATCATTATTTCAGAATCGATAGTCGAGAACTTTCGAAAGGAAAAAGCAAGTGGGCTCAGTGGCTATGGTTTGGTAGAGTCATCAAAAGAGCTGGAAGTAAGTTTAAAAAAAAACCAAACCGTTGAGAGAGTACCTACCGAATCCGAGGCACGTCATCAGCTATGAAGATAAGAAAATTTAGCCAGTTCATGCTTTTGTTGAGTTTCAGTGGTCTAGACGAGGAATCGAGGTGGCTACTTAGGAAACGGAGGAGAGCATTAGAAATGGTTACCCTGAGTACCTTGCGGAGTTAGCCGCTACTTATGTATCGACGAGTTAGTACTCGGATGTTGTTTGTTTCACTTTTCATGTTTTACCTTGGTTTGAGTAGTTGTGTTTTATGTTACGTGTTCCTAAATATGATGATTGAGTAGTGTATGTTAGTAAATGAGATTTAATAAAACCAAGTTATACCAAGAAAGTCGTTTGACTAGATACTTTATTCTAAGTTTCGGGACGAAACTTATTTTAAGGGGGCACTGATGTAATACCCGAAAAATTTAAATTCCATAGCAAACCGTATTTCGATCTTTTGATCCTTAGCTGTCTACGTAGTTGGACACTATATCTAAAATTTTTATCATTTTATGTAATATTACTTCACATAAAATGATAAGAATTTTATTAGTAGCAACCCTAATCCAAACCCTAGTGTATATCATGACTTGTCTTTGACAAAGTCATGACATCCTAATGACGAGATCAAGACAAGCCCAAGACGAAGTCAAGACGAGACCATGACGAGTTTGGACGAAGCCATGACAATTTTGTGACAAAGCCATGCATGGCTATGACAAGCTTGTGACAAGGCTTAGACAATTTCAGCCCATCACTCCCTTTACTATAGGCCCAACCATACAGTAGCTTCAGCCCGCTCCAGCCAGCCCGGATTGCTGCAGTTTCCGCCTGGCCCAGTTGCTCCCAGCCCGCCAGCAAGACTTCAGCCCAGGACGCCCAATCTCTTCCCCAACTCCTTTTGCAGCAACCGCACCTTATCCAGTCCAGCCCGTCAACAAGTCTTCAGCCCAGGAAGCCCAATCTCTTCATCTAACTCTTACTGCAGCAGCCCAGAATGGAGAGAGTACCTGTTGGATTTTTCTTTCCTCTCTCACGATGGGCAACCGTTACAGAAGGTACAGCTGGATTCTCTCTCCCTATCTTGAAGAGCCCTTAATTTCAGCAACCATACTTCCCAAAAACGTAACCACCATTCCGCTCTCTCCTATCTCGTAAACACCTTCCTCTACCGCGTTGAAGCTTCCCTGTACACCACCACGAAACCGGATACACACGCCGACATCCGCTACAACCAATGATGAACCCAAACGCACCGGAAACGACTCTTGCTGAGTCCGCCATCACCGCCGAAAAGAGACGAATCATTGTCCATCCGGAACTGCAACAGGCGTAGCGACGGCACTGTTGTCAACACGTCGTCTTGGGTGTCGATACCTTCCTCACTGCTTGTCGGCGTTCGTCCCATGGTCACCTTGATGATCGACGTTGGAGTGGACTGCATTACTAATAGACCACACGTACCAGCGGTGTTCTCCCCTTGCTGCAGTCAGGTACGAAACAAATCCCGCAAGTGTATACCGTACATATTGAAGAGATGGGCTTTGTTGTCTGCACATATATCACGTAGTGACTGATGACAGAACCTATGACTAGTGTGGACTTAGTTGTATACTCATGGTGTTGATATTGGTAAGGGCAAACCCAAGTCTTGTGGGTAGAGGTCTATTTAGGGTTCTAGGGGTCAGTGAGAGTCCAAAAGAGACTTTCTGCATTTTTTTTAAAATCTCATAATTGGGTTGGAAATGGCAGACTTTGAGACCGAATTTCGAGGTTTTAGGAATTGTTGTCACCGTTCAAATTTTAATATGTTACAGATTGATATAGGTAGTATGCGGTATTAAAATTTGGGATGGATCCAACGGTCGGATTTAGATTTATAAGGTCCCAAAGTCGAGCAGTTAGGCTGTTTTACAGCAGAGGAAAATTAGCTAAGTATAGAAATTCTAACTTGTATTCCAACTTTAGAGATTTATGTAGGAGTTATGATTGAGTATTTTTGAGAGATATTTGCCCCTATGTTTAGTATGCATATCATAGAGGATTTAGAGATTTATTTCGGAAGTTAATACTTTTAATCCGAGCCTCATATCTTAAGCCAAAGTTGGACCTTAGCGACTTTTTATGAAAGTCAAGAATGTGTTTAACTCTTCTAAAACTTTAACAAACTTCCTTTCTAAAGTGAGAGTGTGTTTTTGAGTTCTAAAGAATAGTTTGGAACCTTGTTATAGAATTTTATAGAGTTCCGGAACAGGGGTAAAATGGTCATTTACCCGTATAAGGGTATGTTGGTATTTTCTTTATGATCGATTTTATATCTTAGAAGTTGGAGACTTCTAAGAAAGTGGGATACATTATTGATCAACGTGCCTTGTGTGACAGGCGTTTGAGTTTCTACGGTTGCGGACCGAGTTGAGAAATTGAGAGTTGTGATTTGATTCAGGTAAGTCCTTGCGACTTACTTAGCCGGTTTCTGGATATTAGTTGGGTGATGATGGTTGTGTGTGTACAATGTGTGTTATAATAAATAACAACTTGTTAGGACGACCGTGGTTATATTGTTTTAAGGCCCAAGTGTATGTATAACGGGCCGTGACATCACTGCCCAGCTCTGACAGGAGACTGGGAGGTTCTCTATACCCAGACCATACAGGTACACGGTGAGATGCATCGGATCCACTCCTGATGGGTACACGGGGGCGGAGGCGAGGTTTGGGAATCCCTCGTGTCACAAAATAAGTATCATTAGAGTGAATGACTTAAATGAAGATAATAAATGGATTGTTTGAAAAGCATGATGAGTGTTTATTATTTTTATGTGTGTGTGTGCTATTATTATTCTGCTGATATTTAGATAACTAGCTAACGGTTCTTGTTGTTGTTGTTTTAGTTTTACCGCAGGTTAGATCAGCAGCTGAGTGATCCGGAAGTAGTGGTCAGCCGGGTCTCCGTACTCCTTAGAATGGGGTTGGGGTTGTTTGTCTTTCCTTTCTTTTGGTTAAGACAGTTGATCTTTTCTTTTGTTTAAGTACCGTAGGCTGCTAGACAGTGTTGCATTCATTACTATAAAAACATGAGTTTATGAATTTCGGTTTCCTTATTTGTGTCTTGTTGCAAGATCCTAGTATTGTTGTTGTCAAACTGAGGTCGGGACCCATTGTGAGGTCCTAACCAGTAATACTCCGGGTTCTGAGAATTTGGGGTGTTACAACATGGTATCAGAGCTCTAGGTTGGCAACAACGGCACTTGAAATCTTCAGAAAGACCGAATAAGTATTTGAGCAGAACCCGAAAAGGGATCTGAGTTTTAAAAAGAATTTTTGGTTTTCAAATGCATGCATAGTCTGGTTGGGGATAGAAAAGTACGGCTGACCACCACTACTACCGCGGATCTCAGTATGCTTAGTATGGACTTTAGGTTTTACTTTAGTTGGACTTATTAGCTTGATTATAAAGATATGTGATATAGATAAGTATATTCCGAAGATTAGTAGAAACTGTAATTATGTTATTTCCTTAACAAAGGTAACATAATGAGTTTCTCACCCCTTGGACACATCTAAGTAGATGTTGAAGGGTGACAACGTGAGGATTAGTATGCACATCTTCTGTGCATTAGGATAGACGAATGGCGGACAACTCCTTCGAGTTTGTTGAGGAACGTCAAGACGGAAAGGTGAAGACTAAAAGACAACACCAACTACGATGACAAGAAGGAAATCCCGAGGCAACTCAATAGGATCAAATGAAGAATATACATGAAAGTAGTTCTAGCAACGCGTTGGGTGACCGGCAAGTATACAAATTGGGAGAGGCAACCCATAGTTTCTTTCAAGATGGTGTAAAGCAACGTTGCAAACAAAGGGGATGCCTACAGAAACACACATAGGCATGAAGGTCAAGGTGAAATATAGTAAGCGATCCAGACAAGAGACATTGAATCTAAGCTTACTGACGGACCAGAAGGTGAAAGTTTGAGGCTTGAAGCAAAACGGAATATGATCACTCTTGACAAACTGTTTGCCGCCACAATCAAGATGGGAAACCGAGACAATCATAAGCATAGGAGTCAAGATAAGATACATTGCTCATCCCGATACAAAGAATTAAAGAACCGCAAAACGAAAGCTTACAGGTTGCTAGAAAAGGGAATGCCGATTTCACCCAACATGGAAGTGGTGTGACCCCCTAGAACACACAAGAATTTCAACAAGGATCGGGATACAACAAAGACCGGATTTCTATAAACGCGGAAGTACAAGCAACACCCCAAGAAGGAGGATGTAGGAGAATAATCTTGGGGAAAAAGAGGGTCTCTAATAACTTCGCACTCACGAAGGGATTTAAGTTAATAACACTAGCGGGTCATAACAGAGAACCACAAGTGGACAATAACTCGGGTAAAAAGAATCATGGAGAAATGCCTACAACTTATCGTAGACGAATTTATAAGTCCGTTGACGGAAGACGAAGATACAACTAGACTCGTAAGAGTATGGTACTCCTATGGGAGTGTAATTTGTAGCAGGAGTTAAGGGAGTATAAATGGAAGAGATATAATTCCCCCTTGTATATCAAACCTCAAAAGAGATAGAAGCAAAGTAACTCTACGATCTTATAGAAGGTCAACTATAGACTAATTGGTAACAATAGAGAACTTACACGTACTAGCTAACTAGCGATGGTTGGTTGACAGATAAGAAGAATAACCACAAGGTTATAAAGGGATTTTACCGACATCTGGTGAATTTCTTCCAGAGATCAACGACGAAAATGGAGAAGTTAAATCAATACAAGTACTAGTAGCCTTGATGATAACATTGAATGAGTCCCATAGGATAACTCTAATAAAGAAATTAAAGAGCAGCTCTTGATGGTCGATAATGACCATTGATGATAGAAATGGTGTAAAGAGAATTGTTGTGAGTAGTTACTTACTACTGACTAAGGAAAGATACATATCAAAGTTAGTATGAAGGGATCCCTGTAAGGAGAACTAAAAGAGTAAGAAGAAACAGATGATTGTGAACAGGTTCTATGTCTTAGAATTCCACACAAGTATGACTGACGGTGCTCCTCCGAGAAAAGGTGAGGTCAAACTATCTAGATTGACAAGGGAAACCCTTGCGATTTAAGATGTGACATAGAATAATTGGAATTACAAAGGAGGCACAAACATAGGGAGTATGATCTAAAGCCTTGGTGAAATGTGTGGTCGAGTTGTGAGGTGATTGCAGATGGAATTTACAAGATGGTTAGAACAGACATGAGAAGGAGTAAAGTTGAATGACTAAAGGCTGATATGGATCCGGTATTACCCCAATAAGATGATTACCGAAAGGGGTATATATAAAAGTTTAATGAGAAATGAAGGTACTCCATTGAAAATTGAAGCTGGACTGACATAAGAGTTGATGAAAATAATAAGACCAACCAACGTGGTTCGTAAAGCGAGTACGAGAAAACTCAAAGGGGTAACTATCCTACTGGAGGGTAAAGATTTATAGAAGGTACAACGACACGAGCATAAGGACAACATAATAAATGCGAGTCAAGAACTTTGATTGTTGAGGAAATCATATACAACTGAGGTTTCTTATGCAAATGGTACTGATAGGTGTTTGATAAAAGTCATACACATCGGACCGATAACGCTAGGATGGATAAGGTGTAAACCAAAAGAATAACTTAACCAGTAAGAAGGAGAGTCATGTATCAAATGGCGGGTCTTGCTAAATTTGAATAAAGTGTTGAGATGAGGATGCCTTTGTATAATCTATGCAAGAGTACAACGTAACTGAGGTTCCAACATGAAATGGGCATAAATGATCAACTGAAAATTGAGACCGATTCAGGGTAGGCAATTGTTATAGAACGAGTCACCAAGTAGAAGAGTTCACAAGACAAGCTTGAGAGACCAAAAGAGATAAAATGTTGACCCGGATATGAGGGTCTAAGGTGCATGGAAGGGATACCTACAATGGAGTGTAGAAGCATAATGTAGACCTTACAAGTATGGAGAGGTTTTGACCTCCTCAAAGATATAGGAATTTGAAAGAAATCACAATGCCGGTATCAAAGAGTTGAAGCCTTGTAGCGGAAACAACGGAGTTTCATGAAAGCAATATTGCCGGTAACACCAGCGAAGGAATGTATATATGAGAACGGCCTTGGTGGACTCGAAAGTCCAAGGTAACCCCAATTATCACGGGACCTAATTCATCAACACCGACGGTCCGTGTAAGGGGATGATAATTAAAATCATCAGAACTACAAAGACACTTACCATTGATCGTTGAAGACTTGGAATGACTATTTATGTCAAGATGAATGACCCAGTTAGGTTCGAGAAGTATATTTAGCCTAAGGAAAACAGAAGTGTGGAAGATAAAACGAATTAGCAAAGCATGAAAGGATTAATCGAGCAGATGATGCTCACTAAGAATTTAACGCCAGTATAGGTATGAGAAGAGTAAGTCCGGGATATTGAGATAAGTCAATTATAGACTGACCGACGTCAACTGAGGACGTATAAGTGTTGGTTGATATTGACGAGTAGGTACCGTTAAGAAGAGACATTAGTGACTGCGGATTTAAGAGGTAACCTTACCGATGCCTTGGAGGATTTCCCAAGTAGGCAACGACAACCTTTTGGGATGATCTAAGGATATGGAGAGAATCGGGTTAGAGGTTGCTTACTGGTTGGTTAAGAACAAACTACGGTTGAGTAAGAGTGTAAGGTCTGTTTGAAGAGGATCGTGCTAGTATTAGAAGGGGAGTATAGGCGGGAGTTGGGTAAATCATGTTGACCCTCAGAAAGACCCCATTGTGACTAATGGGTGTTACAATAGAAGCGTGGTAGGCCCATAACCCACAGATGAAGAAAATCAATGTTAGGTTAACTATGCTTTCAAGTTAAGGAATTAGAGATCTATATGAAAAGGTCCACTTGGGTGTGTGGTTTGTTTTGAGTTATATAATTTGAGAGCTTGACAAGAAGTAGGTGAAAATCCATTAATTAAGGAACGATCTAATTAGGTCACATTGAGGAAACCGGGCCAAGCGTTGTATTACAAAGAGCATTAGGCACTTAGTAAAGTGCCGACAAAAGTTAAGATCATTATTTCAGAATCGATAGTCGAGAACTTTCGAAAGGAAAAAGCAAGTGGGCTCAGTGGCTATGGTTTGGTAGAGTCATCAAAAGAGCTGGAAGTAAGTTTAAAAAAAAACCAAACCGTTGAGAGAGTACCTACCGAATCCGAGGCACGTCATCAGCTATGAAGATAAGAAAATTTAGCCAGTTCATGCTTTTGTTGAGTTTCAGTGGTCTAGACGAGGAATCGAGGTGGCTACTTAGGAAACGGAGGAGAGCATTAGAAATGGTTACCCTGAGTACCTTGCGGAGTTAGCCGCTACTTATGTATCGACGAGTTAGTACTCGGATGTTGTTTGTTTCACTTTTCATGTTTTACCTTGGTTTGAGTAGTTGTGTTTTATGTTACGTGTTCCTAAATATGATGATTGAGTAGTGTATGTTAGTAAATGAGATTTAATAAAACCAAGTTATACCAAGAAAGTCGTTTGACTAGATACTTTATTCTAAGTTTCGGGACGAAACTTATTTTAAGGGGGCACTGATGTAATACCCGAAAAATTTAAATTCCATAGCAAACCGTATTTCGATCTTTTGATCCTTAGCTGTCTACGTAGTTGGACACTATATCTAAAATTTTTATCATTTTATGTAATATTACTTCACATAAAATGATAAGAATTTTATTAGTAGCAACCCTAATCCAAACCCTAGTGTATATCATGACTTGTCTTTGACAAAGTCATGACATCCTAATGACGAGATCAAGACAAGCCCAAGACGAAGTCAAGACGAGACCATGACGAGTTTGGACGAAGCCATGACAATTTTGTGACAAAGCCATGCATGGCTATGACAAGCTTGTGACAAGGCTTAGACAATTTCAGCCCATCACTCCCTTTACTATAGGCCCAACCATACAGTAGCTTCAGCCCGCTCCAGCCAGCCCGGATTGCTGCAGTTTCCGCCTGGCCCAGTTGCTCCCAGCCCGCCAGCAAGACTTCAGCCCAGGACGCCCAATCTCTTCCCCAACTCCTTTTGCAGCAACCGCACCTTATCCAGTCCAGCCCGTCAACAAGTCTTCAGCCCAGGAAGCCCAATCTCTTCATCTAACTCTTACTGCAGCAGCCCAGAATGGAGAGAGTACCTGTTGGATTTTTCTTTCCTCTCTCACGATGGGCAACCGTTACAGAAGGTACAGCTGGATTCTCTCTCCCTATCTTGAAGAGCCCTTAATTTCAGCAACCATACTTCCCAAAAACGTAACCACCATTCCGCTCTCTCCTATCTCGTAAACACCTTCCTCTACCGCGTTGAAGCTTCCCTGTACACCACCACGAAACCGGATACACACGCCGACATCCGCTACAACCAATGATGAACCCAAACGCACCGGAAACGACTCTTGCTGAGTCCGCCATCACCGCCGAAAAGAGACGAATCATTGTCCATCCGGAACTGCAACAGGCGTAGCGACGGCACTGTTGTCAACACGTCGTCTTGGGTGTCGATACCTTCCTCACTGCTTGTCGGCGTTCGTCCCATGGTCACCTTGATGATCGACGTTGGAGTGGACTGCATTACTAATAGACCACACGTACCAGCGGTGTTCTCCCCTTGCTGCAGTCAGGTACGAAACAAATCCCGCAAGTGTATACCGTACATATTGAAGAGATGGGCTTTGTTGTCTGCACATATATCACGTAGTGACTGATGACAGAACCTATGACTAGTGTGGACTTAGTTGTATACTCATGGTGTTGATATTGGTAAGGGCAAACCCAAGTCTTGTGGGTAGAGGTCTATTTAGGGTTCTAGGGGTCAGTGAGAGTCCAAAAGAGACTTTCTGCATTTTTTTTAAAATCTCATAATTGGGTTGGAAATGGCAGACTTTGAGACCGAATTTCGAGGTTTTAGGAATTGTTGTCACCGTTCAAATTTTAATATGTTACAGATTGATATAGGTAGTATGCGGTATTAAAATTTGGGATGGATCCAACGGTCGGATTTAGATTTATAAGGTCCCAAAGTCGAGCAGTTAGGCTGTTTTACAGCAGAGGAAAATTAGCTAAGTATAGAAATTCTAACTTGTATTCCAACTTTAGAGATTTATGTAGGAGTTATGATTGAGTATTTTTGAGAGATATTTGCCCCTATGTTTAGTATGCATATCATAGAGGATTTAGAGATTTATTTCGGAAGTTAATACTTTTAATCCGAGCCTCATATCTTAAGCCAAAGTTGGACCTTAGCGACTTTTTATGAAAGTCAAGAATGTGTTTAACTCTTCTAAAACTTTAACAAACTTCCTTTCTAAAGTGAGAGTGTGTTTTTGAGTTCTAAAGAATAGTTTGGAACCTTGTTATAGAATTTTATAGAGTTCCGGACCAGGGGTAAAATGGTCATTTACCCGTATAAGGGTATGTTGGTATTTTCTTTATGATCGATTTTATATCTTAGAAGTTGGAGACTTCTAAGAAAGTGGGATACATTATTGATCAACGTGCCTTGTGTGACAGACGTTTGAGTTTCTACGGTTGCGGACCGAGTTGAGAAATTGAGAGTTGTGATTTGATTCAGGTAAGTCCTTGCGACTTACTTAGCCGGTTTCTGGATATTAGTTGGGTGATGATGGTTGTGTGTGTACAATGTGTGTTATAATAAATAACAACTTGTTAGGACGACCGTGATTATATTGTTTTAAGGCCCAAGTGTATGTATAACGGGCCGTGACATCACTGCCCAGCTCTGACAGGAGACTGGGAGGTTCTCTATACCCAGACCATACAGGTACACGGTGAGATGCATCGGATCCACTCCTGATGGGTACACGGGGGCGGAGGCGAGGTTTGGGAATCCCTCGTGTCACAAAATAAGTATCATTAGAGTGAATGACTTAAATGAAGATAATAAATGGATTGTTTGAAAAGCATGATGAGTGTTTATTATTTTTATGTGTGTGTGTGCTATTATTATTCTGCTGATATTTAGATAACTAGCTAACGGTTCTTGTTGTTGTTGTTTTAGTTTTACCGCAGGTTAGATCAGCAGCTGAGTGATCCGGAAGTAGTGGTCAGCCGGGTCTCCGTACTCCTTAGAATGGGGTTGGGGTTGTTTGTCTTTCCTTTCTTTTGGTTAAGACAGTTGATCTTTTCTTTTGTTTAAGTACCGTAGGCTGCTAGACAGTGTTGCATTCATTACTATAAAAACATGAGTTTATGAATTTCGGTTTCCTTATTTGTGTCTTGTTGCAAGATCCTAGTATTGTTGTTGTCAAACTGAGGTCGGGACCCATTGTGAGGTCCTAACCAGTAATACTCCGGGTTCTGAGAATTTGGGGTGTTACATTTTTAAAATTATTTTCATACATTTTTTATTTATAAAAAATATATTATACTAACAATTGATTATTCTTGTAAATACAATTTTTTTTCCTGCCCTTAATTTATACTTCATAATTAAAAGAAATTTTATTTTGATACTCTTGAAGTATATTATTTTTTAATTTGTATCTACAAGTTTTTAAAATTTATCTCGATGGTCTCAAATTTTTAAACATTCATCTTTACTCGTTTTTAATTGAGGTTTTTCGTTTATACATATTAGGTTAAAAAATTATAAAAAGAAAATTTTAAAGGTTTAAGGATTGTTGTAAAAAAAAATTAACTTAGTAATTTTTATAAAAATAAACAAAAAAATGTTTTATTTATTTTTTATTTACAAAAGATAAGGTTTGTATTTACTTTATAAAATAAATTTTAATTCGGATTATGATATATGAAAATTATTTTTTGTTGACGAAAAGAAAATATTTAAATTATTTATTTACTTTATAACAAATGAAAAATGGATATAGAGAAAATATTTTAAAATTTTGAGAAGATCAAGACAAATTTTGAAAACTTTGAATAAAAACAACAAAAATCTATAAAGTACCAAAAATAGATTCTCTAATTAAAAATCCACTCAATTATTTATAACCAACTCTCTTTCTTTATATCATAAATAATTAAAAAACCACTCAAAATAATACAAACTATTATTCCTCAACTAAAAACACTAAAAATTAAACTTATTTTTGCTTAATAAATTTTAGCCCTAATTTTTTTTGGATGCTACTTCATCATTTTTACCGAAATTGTGGCCGGACTAGACATGGGTCGCAAACCTAGACCGGCGGTTTAGCCGGTTTGTATAAAAAAAAAATTTTTTAATTGGAAAGTAGACCAAACCGGCCGAAATCGGCGGTTAACCTCCGATTTGGGCGAATAAATTTTAAAAAAAAATAAAAAATATCATACCGGCAAACCTAAACCGCCGGTTTTGGCCGTTTCACTAACCGCCGGTTTGACGGTTTAGGTCAAACCGGACCCATGTCTAGGCCGGACAATAAAAAAATGATATTTATGTGTGAAGCTATTATTATTTTTAATTTATTTTTGCTTTATTTGTAATAGTTTATATTATGGGCTCAATTAGTAGTAGGTCATACAATCGAAGTTGCTTGTTCTTTTGTGGGTCATTCTATCAATTGGATAGAAACCCATCAAATCGTAACTACCATGTTGATTTTTATATTTTTTTTTCTTTCCTCAAATAATTTTATTGCATCACATAAAAAATAAAAATCGTAACATAATTTTATTAAAATTGTAAAATATGTCCAAGAATTCTCAATTTCAAATTTCTTCTATTTGTCATCTTTATGTTCTCTTTTCTATCAATTCTTTAACTTTTCGGTTCAAATATTGGTCACAATTAATGTTTGAGGGATCAGATCAGTGAAATCACATTTACAACGAACTATCTACGTTTTTAAATACCAAAAAAAAAAGAACTCAATTCGTAATTTTTTTGTTTCTGGTATTTAGGGTTTAGTTGGATATACATTGAAATTTCAATTTTGTTCGATTTTGATTTTTTTTTTTATGAATTAAAGTTTTATTCATGTGAGGAATACGAGAATTGATGTTATTTGATAACAAATTTGATCGATAAATAATTGAAATAAACAAAATCGAAAAATTTCCTGTGAAAACACTGTTTTCACATCAAGAGTCAATGTGAAAACAACATTTTCAAGTTGTGAGCTAATGTGTATAAGTTTTACACTTTGAAAGTCAGTGTGGGCAAAACATTTTTACGCTGGAAGCCAATATTGTTAATTTTTGTTCACACCAGATGCGGTCTTGAGTCATAATTTATAATTTTCGGTAAAAAAAATTTTCACACCTATTTTCCCATTTGACTAACATATTTTAACTCCATGTCCCAAATTTTGACTAATATTTGCAGCTTAAAAAGTCATCCAATGCATGTTTTTGTGATGATGAAAATCTAAATATGCAAACTGATTCAATAGCCTTTAAAGCATATATACCGACAGTTTGAAATTCAATGTTAGCCAATATTGTACGTTAAATATGTTCCTTGTACTTTAAGAGTATAATTCACATTTAATGATTTTAAGTATAGGATGAAAAGTTGGTCTAATAATTTTACAAAAGTTCTTGTTATAACGTTTTGATTGTTACAAAGATGTTACGTACCCGTAATGTGGTATACATGAGAAAAGTTCGTTCACGGAGTGAGTGACTTGTACTTTCCGAGTGTGTGACTCGTTCATTCACAAATCACAATATATCATAATGTAGATGCCTGACAACATAGTCATATTGTGTGGACATTTGTCACACGTTCACATTGTCTAAGGGTCGTGTAAATTACTGTTATTTTCTTTTGAGATATCCAAGAATCTGTTTGGTTAGAACTTTATTTATCAGGGAGCTGCATTTCGAAAACTGGAATCAAAACCGAAATTCGGAACCAGAATTTCAATAATTCTTTCAGTTATCACATTTGTTTTTGATCTCGGCGAGATAAAAAAAATTCCCGAAGGACAATCTAATGTCGTCAATAAGCAAACCTAATTGCTTCTAATCGACATTCTCAGCCAGATCGATGCCAGCTCCACCAAAGAACCATACCATGTTGTGTTGTACTTTTACAACTATAAACTGTTCATTGGTTGTTCTTGAAGACTGCCGCTACACCAACCCGACATTATTGATGCATCAAACATACACGAAGTCGTGAACGGTTATCGTATTACAACATCTCATTGTGCTTTTAACCTTTTAGATAAGTTAGATCGAATCAAACAAGTTATTTTACTTTTTTGTAAATTTTAATATCGACGTAAGTTTCTTACACGTTTATGAAAAAACTCAATTATTTTTATTTTTAATGGATAAAGCTCCTATTTTCATCCAAAAAATGTGCATCATACATACATGGTTCTATATATTCACTTAAAAACAAATTTTAGATTTTGGTATTTTCATATCATAAAGGCATTTTTTCACTAAAACCAACACTATAACATGGACCATCTTGATTGATCAATTTATGGAATATATATGAATGGTGGCCTAATATCTTACTATATTCATATACATAAAAATGGTATACCCCTTGATCATTTTTTTATTTTATAAAAGTTATGATTCTTAACTTAGATACAAGTAATTAATAAGCATCCAAAACTTAATTAAAATAAGGAAAAATCACCCATATACTAACTACTAATAGGTGCCTAGGTTATAGAGTTATAGCTATGGACAAGAAGCCAAAAGAATGAAGGGACAAACATTGTCCTAATTAGGGATGACAAAGTTATCCTATCCAACTAATCCGTTTATTAATCCGAAGATACGATTCGGAAAAACTCAAATGTGAAAATATTCATCAATTGGATTTGAATTTGATCCGGGAAGTTTCAGATCATCATATTTGGTAATTATAGATCAGGGTTTTGAAATAAATATTAAAAAATCGGGTCATTTATCCAACCATCCAAATTTGATATATCCGATTGATTCGGGTAATAATTACTTGGACCAAACGTAAATCCGAGGATGATCCGGCTAAAACGTGTCAGGAAGAAATATACTTTTGGATCGGATATTCGAATCTCCGGATGATCATATCGACACCCTTAGTCCCAAATTCCCAATCACCGAGTTATACTACTTCGGTTACAACTCCAAAAACAAAAATGAAAAGAAAACACAAAAGTCTTCTCCTCTTAAATAAAAAATTTATTTGTTTTCTCTATCTTGTTTTTCTACAGGATTACAGGATGCATTAAACTCTACTCCATTCACCTGAAATCATGTGAAATCATTCCAAATACATCAATGATACAGATATATACCGACTAAATCCCGGGGTTTTTTCATCGCATACAACTAAACGGACCCTAAGTGTATTGAAGCTAATAGAAACCCTAGTTGGTCCCATGTTTAATCATTTTAACAAGAAACCTCTATTCCAAATAATAATATCAATAGACTCTATATATAAAACAAAAGAAATGAAGAAATCCCAATTTGTAAGATGACTTCCAAATTGTGTCACTTTTTCCTTTCTTTGCCCCCATTAGGGTTTTGTCTTCGTCTAACTCCTTATCAACCTCCTGCATTCATGCATCCAAAAATTGCACCAATTTGCACCTAAAAAATACTTTCATCAAGGTAGGACCAAAGTATATTAGGCCAAATTACAAGCCTTTCTATATCATGCCTTATTGCCTTGAAGCATCATTTAGATCTCCTTGTTCTTGACACCGACGACTCGTGTATGGGGTTGTTATATAAGACGGGTTATTTGAGTTTGATTAGAAGAAAAAAAATTCTGGTTCATACTCGTTCACTCTCTAAACGAGTTGAATATGAACACTTTTTAAAGTTCGGTTCGTTAGACTTAATAAGATTGTAGCTAGCTTATAGAAGTTATAGGGTTGTTATATTAGTCGAGTTATTTGAGTTCAACTCGAGTTAGTTTGATTTTTAAATGAACCGAATATAAGCATATTTTAAAGCCCGGTTAAAATATAGACTTGTAATTGTTCAAGTCAAGCAACAACCCTACTATTATGTTGATACTTTGCAAACTAGTTCATATTTTACTACACATGGTTTATGTTTTAATAAAATGTTCATAATTTTGATTATAAAATAAAAAATATTAAAAAGTACGCTTAAAACTAATTTTTTTGAATTAAAAACTTTAGAAAAAAAAAACTAAAACTACATTATTATCTTAAAAAAATTCAAAAATCAAATACTGTTCACAAAACTAACAAATTTACAACTTTAAACACACGAAAAATTATTAAAATAATTATAGAGATTGAATGAAGAATTAGAGCGATGAAATGATGAATGCATAAAAGTCCGGACCTATGATGTACGGACAATTCTAGAAGGCGGCGTGTCCCGTGTCCTGCCGTGTCGGACACATGACATATGGTCCGACCTCCGGACCATAGGAACACCCAGAGAGAAAAAAAAAAACCTTTAAAATATTTTCATATAAATAACTTTTATAAAAGTTTTGAAAAGTAGACAAATTTATGCAAATAGTTTGGTATTTATGGCATGAATTTCAATAATAGGCAAACTCATGGGTCCCATTTAGAATTCTCTAGCATTATTTATACCCACAATACTGAGCAACACTAGCTCCCCTGTACTAAACACAACAGCTTAAACACTCAAACTCCGATCATCAATGGCGGTTCTGGTTCTGCTTTCCCTTCTTGTACTAGTTCTGTTCAGCAATCAAGTTCAGGGTGGCCCTCCTTCTCCGGGCTATTACCCGAGTTCCGGCATTGCTTCAACGAGCTTCTTTCACGGTTTCAGAACTCTTTGGGGTCCTCAGCATCAGTCTTACCAGAATGATATCCTCACCGTCTGGCTTGACCGGAGCTCCGGTCAGAATTCCGATCACATGTGATTTAAATTAATTTTTTCTTTCTTTTTTGTGATTTGATGTTTTTATGGTGTTTTAGGAAGTGGGTTTAAGTCATTGACGCCGTATCGATCGGGATACTTCAGTTCGGCGATTAAGCTTCATCCTGGTTATACCGCCGGCGTCATCACTTCCCTCTACGTAAGAATTCGCTCATTCATATATATATATATAAACCGGTTCTGAACCGGACCGGGCTTGGCCGACCTGCACCGGAGATAAACCAGATGTAGACCGGGTGGACCGGTTGGGGGCAATCTCCCCTTATTCCAGCTTCGGCTTTTTGGGCCAAAGTTTTGAAATTTTTTTTATTTTTATATGACCGGTCTGAACCAACCCTTTTTAAGAAACCGGACCGAGAGAACCGGACATATTCATCCATAACCGGACCGGCAGGGCCGTCCAATGAGTTTTGGAGGCCCTGTGTCAATATTTTTTTTTTATCAATTTTAAAAAAATTATTTTATTAAGAAATAAATGGGAAAAAAACTAAATTACTTTTTAATTACAAAATGCATGAAAAAATGACAATAAAACGTAAAATGAGACCGTTTACACCTAATATTGAGGAGTTAAAAAAATAAAAATAAGCAAAAGAAGATATAAAAAAAATTACACGCCTTAAAAAGATAAACATAATCAATATGGCAAGCACTCTTTTGTTTAATAGATTAAATAAACATAATTATAATGGGCCCCAAAAAATAAGAAAAAGATGAGATAAAAAATAATAAGCAAAAAAAGAGATAAAAAAAATAAAAATAAGCAAAAGAGGAGATAAAAAAAATTATATAAACATAATTATCATGGGCCCCAAAAAAATAAGCAAAAGAGGAGATAAAAAAAGATTATATAAACAATAAAATAAAAAAATAGTAAAAATGGGATTTGAACCCTAGACCATTTACACCTAATGTTGAGGTTTAACCAATGTGGCAAGCACTCTTTTGTTTGATATATTAACTAAACACTATTATTATGGGGCCCCAAAAAAACTGGGGGCCCTGTGCTGTTGGGCCGAATGGCACCCCTTGTTGGACGGGCCTGCGGACCGGATCCGTTTAAAATACCAATCTAAACCGGAGAATGACCATTTTAAGCCCGAGTTTGAACCGTTGGTTTATTCTGAGTTATTTGGGTTTTTGGATCGTCCCGAATCTGAAACCGCGTCTTTTATAAATTTCCGTCTTTAACGGTTTTGTAAAATGTCCAAAAAGTCCGAACTCGGTCAGAAACCGGACTTGGACCAAACCGGGTCAACAAAATAATGTTTTTCGCTATAAAGTTCCGATTCCTGACATGAGATTGACCATTTCAACCCTGCTTTTTGGACCGACCTAGTCCTAAAGCAACGTCTTTTTATATATGTGTCCTTTAACGGTCTTGTAAAAAAATTCTCAAAAAGCCCAAACCCGATACCATTGGAATTCAATATAGTCGGTCCACTCGGTCTAAAACCAAATCGGGTCAACTAAATGATGTTTTTCACTACAAAGGTACCATTCTTGACCGATGAACAATCCTAGTTTTAAACTCTCATGCAGCTTTCGAATCAAGAAGACTACCCGGGGCACCACGACGAGATCGACATCGAGTTCTTGGGAACGATTCCGGGCAAGCCATATACGTTACAGACGAATGTGTACATAAGAGGAAGTGGAGATGGAAACAAGATAGGGAGAGAGATGAAGTTTCATTTGTGGTTTGATCCAACACAAGACTTTCATAACTATGCTGTACTCTGGACCCCTAGTGAAATACTGTAAGTACATTTATAATTATTATTATTATTATTATTATTATTATTATTATTATTATTATTATTATTATTATTATTATTATTATTATTTTATTTTTTTTAATTGTCGGTGATATATAGTTTTACGTGGTCAATTATACATTATAAATGATATTAATCATCATACGTAAACCCAAACTCTTTTTCTTGAAAAATAGTTTACCTTACTATTCTCCATTAAAACAACTATTTATCATAAATTTTGTCATAATCGATAAGGGAGTAATCGTTTATATATATATATATATATGAAAAAACATTAGGGTAAAAAGTGC
>BSUD01000291.1:47200-69826 GCA_033239045.1 Fagopyrum esculentum
TATATATATATATATATATATATATATATATATATATATATATATATATATATATATATTTGTGAATTGTCAATTTTTGATTTTGAAATATGTTATGCGTGTCAGATAATATAGTGACATTTTCTTTTTGATGCAAATAATATAGTGAGTTAGTGACATATTTCATCATTTATGGAGCCCATAAGTGTGTGTGCTATGTTATGTGAGGCTTCTATCAATAAGAATAATGTAGAATTTTTAGGAAACATTGTGTTGTCAATCACCTAATCTATTCGGGGTACTCGATGTCCAACATCAATTTTTTTAAGCTTACTATTGGGTCGGATAAATGCCTTGACACAGGCGAAGTCCGCCCCGCGCCAGCACTCGCGGAGGTGCAATCCGAATGCGCTCCAAGGTGGGGCGGATTCGGACTACGTCTCCGCCCCAAAAAGCTATTTCCGGACCTCAACTGGTAGCTGAAGACAATGCATAACTGAAAGCACAGAGTGAAATTGCAATGCGCCCCATTAGGACGGATTTGTAATGTGCCCCAACCCGGACGGAGTCGGACTCCGACTCCACCGTGTTGTTTCCGCTTCCAAATAACATCACTCATTTTTTATTTAATCCCAGACTTTGTATTTTTAACTATAAAATGTTTTAAGTTAAACAATGTTTAATAAGTGTAGCGGTTTTACACAAAAAAAAATGTAGAAAATAAGAATATAATTTTTGATTTATTTATTAATAATTGATTCGTTTATCGCTTTAAATTACTTTCCTTATTTTTATAATTATGACATATTTTTTTAATGTATAACTTGCAAGGGTGAACTTTTGCAATTTTCCCAATATTTAATTATTTATGAAACTTTACAATTTTCCAATAGAAAACGGCATAAATAACGGACAATTTAGGTCAATTTTCTTTTTGTGTCAACATCAACTTTGTTTTGACGGTAGAAACATACAATTAACCAACTAACAAACACATACAATTTTCCTTGTTTGAATGTAAACACAGATTTTTAGTAGACGACGTGCCAATAAGACGATACCCAAGGAAGAGCGACGCCACATTCCCGGTTCGACCCATGTGGGTCTACGGGTCCATATGGGACGCGTCCTCGTGGGCCACCGAGGATGGAAAGTACAAGGCGGATTATCGGTACCAACCCTTTATAGGTCGGTACAAGAACTTCAAGCTCCACGGCTGCCCTATTTCGGGTCCATCTGGTTGTCGCCCTGCCACTGTCTCTCCACAAGGAGCTTCTGGTCTTAGTAGTCAACAACAAGCGGCTATGAATTGGGTTCGGTCAAACTACTTGGTTTATGATTATTGTCATGACCCTAAAAGGAACCGTGCACTTACTCCGGAATGTTATACTTGATATACGGGTCGGGTTATATGTTGTTTGATATATAAGTTTTGGGTGATTAGGGTTTGTTACTTGTTTTGATATAGATTTGATTGAAAATTGTAAGATTGCTTTGTTTTAGGGTGTCTTGAGATGATCTTATACTTTTATGTTTGAACTTATAGTGTGTGGAGTTGAGCATCCAAGCATCCAATATGATGGAATTGAAATTATTAAAAGTGTAATTCATACTTTATGATATTATAAAGTGTATTGTTGGTCCATTCTTTCATGTTATAATATCATCTTTATTTCACATAAATTTTCTATTTTTATGATAATATAAAAATATATTAAATATTTGTAATCTACAAAGATTTTTTTACAAATTTATCTTGATTCTTATAATTTATATAGTTTATATTGTTTATCTTATTTGAAGAAAATTATTTCACTAAAATAATGTAATTGGGGTTAGAAATGCCTCAATTTTGTAATGACAACTCTTTTTATGCCTCAATTTGTGGGACTTATGGAAAATTATAGAATTTTTGTAAACATTACATTGATAAATTATGAGAAATTATGAGGTTTTGTAATTTCGAAAAAAAGCACGAACGGATCCAACATTTATCGTCCATATCCTTTTAAGTTTTTTTAAACTATCTTTCTCATTTTTATTCAACTTAAAAAAAATTAATTTTTAATTTATTTTTAAATAAACTTTTCCTACTTTATAACATTTATTTTCGACCTGTCAAAATTTTAATTTATAAAATAGTGAAAAAAAAACTTGACGCAAGTAAATAGGGATGCAAGATATCACAAAATAACATTAACCCCGTTTGGTTAGAAGTCCGAAAACGGAATGAAAATAAATCTAGTCCATATGTTTACCTTATTCATGAATATTTGTTGGAATCATTCCGTGTGTTGCATGTAAAATGTAGTTGTTTCCCTCATTTTGTTTTCCTGTACGGTATCAACACTAATAAAATTTTACTACAATTACTTAAAACCACAAGGAATGATTCCATAAAATTTCATGAATAATGGTATATATATATATAGACTAAATTCGTTTTCATTCCGTTTCCATTTTCGGAGTTAAAACCAAACGGGCCCTGTATATATCATAATATCATATAGTGTTAAATAAGATTAAACTTTGTAAATATTAAAGAAACTTTTTTCAAATTATCGGAGTTAAATAAAATATGTACATTATAGTCTTCTACAACTACTTTCTTTAATTATATTCCACAATTTGTGCCATAAAAAGTGCAAAATGGGCAACCACCATGAAATAAAAACCTTACCTAAATCCCTTTCAAATTATTAAATTCCGAAATATATGCTTAATTTATTTGTTATTTTCAAAATGGTCACTTTCCTAGTTTTATTTTTATATTCTTAAGGGTGTAGTTTATTGTAAATAAAAAAAAATGTATAAATGAGAAAAAAATTATTCCTCAATTATCTTTTGAAATTATGGGTTCACTTTTCTACGGTGCAAAAGTCTTCAAAACGTTGAGTTGAAGAATTAGCCTCAAATTGGCAAAACTACGTTAATAGTTGCTACACCAACTGACCAACATCGTTCTAAAGTGTTAGAACTTATCAGTTCGAATAATGTTTTTTTTTTTCTAATACAAAAAAAAAGACGAAAACTATGTCGTTTCGTATCTCATATATCTCAAATGTTCAACGGTTGAACCCAACTTAAACAATCAATTCTCTCTCATTACCAAAAAAAAAAAACAACAATCAATTCTCTCTTTAGAATCAAAGTAGTGTAAGATTAGCAACTACTTTTGCCTCCTAAAAGAAGTAGATTTGTGGGCAAACCTTGTAGATCTTGTAACCTTAACACCATGATGAACATCACCACCGATCGATCCGTGGCGTTTTTTCGAGCCATAATCATGTTCATGCTCCCTTCGAATCCCAACTCGAACACTATGGTTCCTCGGCTTCAATGACTTCCTTATCGATTGTCCTTTCCTATGATGCCTCCTCATTCGACTCCGACCATGTAAAGACGAGTCATTGTGAAAGCGGATCGAGTTTGAACTTACTTGAAGAACACGGCCGTGATCTTCATCGTTCTTGAAGTTTTCGGCATATCTCAAATGCGTACGCCTCGGTCGTCTCTTGACGCTTGAGAGCTCGTGGCATAGGCAATGGCAGCAGCCTGCACATGCGTAGAAGCACGTGCTGCAGCACGTCCATGTTGTTTTGAAAACGCAACAGCATATGCAGTGGAAGACCCTCAGTCTGTATGTAAGGTAGATGAATAAGAAAACTGCAGATTCATATTACACATGTTAATGGAATTTGTCACGTTTTACACATTTGTGTAAAGTGTAAAACTTACCCATGTAAACGACGAGAAGAATGAGGGCCAATTTGAGGAGGTTTGCGAGGCAGAAATTCTCAATGTAACAAGTTAAGTCCCATGTCTGGCCACATTTAGTGCTGCAATATTCGAGAGATTCATCAATCATATCAAGAACATATATGATTTTGATCTAATCGGTTAGTTAGTTAACCTGCAAGATTTTCCGGCAAGAAAATCGACCGGTGCATGGAAGATGGATCCAATGGCTTTACCCAGACCCGAAGCAAACGATTCAAATATATTGCCCATCCTTCGACCTCGTGTTCAAGTACTTGACCGAAACATACGAGTTCAGAAGCCAATCAAACTCTGAATAAAAACACAAAAACCTAGAAAGCAAGGGAGGATTAGAAAGGGGAGTTACCTCTGGTGACCGGACCACCACCGCCGGTAGGTTTCCTGTAACTTGTTCTTTTCTGTGTCAAAAGAGAATGGCGGGAACTACCATGTGAAAATTATTGAGGGAGAGCAACGGCTGGAATAGTAACTGCCTGTCTAAACTCTTTGATGACATGTCAAAATTATTGGTTCCTGTTTGGTCGGACGGATATTACCTAACCAAACGGGGACTTATTTCATCAAGAGAAAGGTAACACAGTTGAAGTAAAATTCAGCACCGAGTCTCAAATGAAATCTCTTATCGAGAAACTGCAATACATTACAAGAACCCTACTGATAATAAAGTTCAATGTTTATCGAGAAACAAACACTAGATGATTAGAGCAAAAGAAATTGTGCCAATACTAGAACCTTAATCCATCCTTCCTTTCAAGATCCTCTCCTTCACTTCAGTTGGTGTGCTGTAACATAAGCAGAGCAAATTATCAAGTCAAAAATACTTTGCAATCCTTTTTTTTTTTTTAAAGAAAAATGAGCATGAAAGTTGCACGGCAGTGAAAGAATCATGTGAAATGAAAACTTACACAAGATAGACGTGTCCTCCCCAACCACTCAAGCAGTCGCGATCTACTGACGCCAGAAGTGCCTGAGAGACAGTCTCGAACAAATCTTCAGCTTCCTGCAATATAGCAAAATATGTGTTATTTTCTTCTATTGGCACCAATGGTCGTAAACCAGTCCTAGTTGATCTACAAGAATATCAAAATGCTATGGAAGAAGAATAAGACTTGGAAAGGGGAATGTAGGAATTCATAAAGTATTAAATTATAGTTTATAAATTATAACTTCCTTCTTGTATTTTAAGACCAAGTACATGAATATCTTAAGTTCTTAGGTTTCACATGGAAGGTTTTCAACACGAACAAGTTCAAGCAAAATTGTCCAAAAAAATTATGGCAGCAAAGTTGTAAATAAATGTAAGGGCAGAAAATAAAGTATTTCAACTATGAGGCACTAGATTTCACATCACTTGAGGTGCAAACTGCACATAAAAGCAATTGCCTAAGAGAAGTAACGCATAAGGAAAACATGTGAATTTTTACTTCACTACAAGGCATCACTGAATAACTGTAAGCCTATAAGATTTAAGGAGCTGCAGAAGAAACACAGTTTGCATGGTTGACAGATAGTACAATGTTACAAGTGACCTATTCTTTAATAAGTACCCACAAGAATGTGATCCACACGGTTATGCTACTGGGCAATGGTACTCACTCTATCAAGTGAGGAACTTTTCATCCATACTTGGGTAGACTTCAATGTGTTGGACCAGGATGTGTCTTTCTGTGTGTTTCCCAATTAGATCGCTAACAGTTGGTGCTCTTGTTCAGAGGGATTAAAAGATGTAGATAGAGAAGAATCAGGAGCAGGAACTTCATCATGAAAAGGATTGAAATTTGAGGTCGATGAACTCCAAGAAAACATTAATTCCTGGATTAGTCTAGGTGAGAATAGAGACGGGAATTGGGAAGATAGCTGAAGACTGGTTTAACACCATTTCTGTGCACATAGGCGTTTGCCTTTGACTATCTTTTACTGATATATATTATATAACACTTCCAATTATATCCAAAGATGCAAAAAGTATTCAATGCTTAAACAAGTAAAATGTAAGGGATTCTGCAAAAAATGGACTCGGCATCTCCTAAATGGTAGAACAAAAGATCTTAACAATTTAAAAGGCACTACTTTTGCAACATGACCTAGGATTCTACTTTAATGTCCCTTCACACACAGGAGAGGATAAATATGCTAAGAAAAGATTACGCTAAAGCTAAACTAGCCTGTGAAGCTTAATTATGCTCCAGTGTGGATCAAAGTATAATGTCATCACCCTTTTTGCACGTAGAAGACAGCAATATATAGAGAATTCAGAACACAAAAGATTATCAAGACAAACCATGTCAGGCTTGAACATTGCTTCACATGCACCATATAGAGACTCGGATGCAGTTCCAGCAACAACAAAATCCTTAGCAAGCTCCCTGCATTAGTGGAAAGGATAAGCTAACTTTACCGACAAAACTATTCCAATAACAGAGTAACTAGGATAAGCATTTTCACAAAATTTCCATTGTGAACTTTTAAAGCAGAGGAATCAGTTATCACAAAGGCAGAACGACATCCAAACAAATCCAATGGCAATCATATAAATCATTTCATTGGATAAAAAGGGATGCATATAACTTAAGACTTGAGAAGAAGGTGCATGTTACGATCAATCTACAATCTGTTCATTTGTTCAACCCACCCGATCGTCTACATACAGATGTATATGACTAGAACTTGTCTCACACTGGAACTCCTTTTTTTTGCCATAAAAAAAAGCAAGTTCAGTGGTCATTTGGTAAAAGGAGGCTAAACTACAGCCTACTAAATGGCCTGTTTCAAATCTCTATATAATAGATGAAAGTCTGAGGACAAGAATGAAATATACATATTGGCAGATTCTATAATAACTCTAATTATGATCTTGACAGTTAATCACACAATTTCTGAAGTTGCTTATACATGATCAATAGAAAGAAACCAAGTGAAATAAAAAACTATCACATATGTACATACTTAGCTCCAATTGAATCCATAGTGCAGATGAACGGCTTGTCTCCATCACCCAGGCCAGCAATCACAGGTTGGGTAAAGTAAGGGCCGAACCTACATAACACAGAATAACACTTGTCATCTATAATTCTTGCACAGGTCAGACAAAAGCAAGTATGAACTAGTAACTGACAAGCACAGGCATGAGTAGTAAATTTACATAATAAATGAGTTCATAAAGGTAAATATGCACCCATCTGGATGGCTTCTGGGTATTGCTTCAGGCCATCACTTATCACAGTGCCCTAGTTTTAAAATCCATATATACATTAACTACGGAGCATGAGCTATCAGCTACTTCGTCGTTCATGGGAATACGACTCTAACCTCACCAGAACATAAGCCTCACCCACAAATACCTAGACAAATGTCACTATTTCAAAGCTGAATTCAGCTCATTCTTCACCTGAGGCAGACTATTACTGATTTACTGGAAAAAGTAATTTAAACAAATTCTAAATATAGTTCTACAGCACACATGACAAAACAAAAACGAGGCAGATTAATACTGAAAGGAGTTATTCAAACAAATTCCAAAGATCATTCTATAGCACATATGATAACAATTCGCATTATTATTCTTGTAAAGGTAAAATAAGCAAGCATAAACTAGCAGTGCGTAATCAATGAGTAAAGGCCAGCACATACCACAATAGACAAATTTCAAAACCCAAGCATAGATAAGTTAAGGAACATGAGCTATTAACTACTTCATGGCAATAAGAATCTACGTTTAACAGACCTTCAACCTAAGCCACGAATTTCACATAAGTCATAATTTCAGAGAATAATTCAGCTCATTCCTCGCGCCAGTAATACAAAGAGGGATAGAGACAATAATTATGAAGGATTTAATATAAAACATATAACTAACCTTTTCTCGTATAGAATGGCAGAAACAAGACTAGCAAAAGTTTCAGGCTTCATATCTCTTTCCTCTCTCAGCTGGTACAACTTGTGGCGAAAGACAAGTCGCTGATATCTTCAGATCGAGGGCCAAAGGTAACATTCAGATTCAGAATATAAATGAATCGCATAGATAAGGAAAAGAGAAGGGATTTGGATCATACAAAGTCTGAGCATCGGTACCCAAACCGGAGAGACCGATAAAGAGACGATCATGAATCTGAAAAATACGCTGAAAATCCGTAGCAACTGTCTGAAGTTGAACCCCTAGCCTCCGATCACTTCCGATGGCGAAGCAGTTCTTTCCCACCATAGCCACTAGGGCACTTCCATTGTACTCGAAGATCTGCACCAATCAGCCCAAAACATTGAGAATTAGGGCTAATGTACACAAGAGATCATTCTAAAGAGAAATGGAAGGTGAAATAAAGGCATTAGGGTTTCGGGGGACAACAATCAAGCCACTTACCGACATGACTGAATGAGCGAGAGAGAAGCTTTGTGTTAACGAAGGGAAGAAGCTTGTGCTTGCTGAAGAAGAAGGAAATGGGGCTTGGTCTGGCTTAGGTGACAATCCAGCTCCTTTCTGCAATATCAGTGAGGTCCTATTGGGCCGGGTTTCTAACGGGTCTAATTACATTGACCCATTAACTGGTCCGGATCTTACCAATTACATCAGTCCATTTGAAGGAACATTAACGGGTCCGGATCTTGCCAATTACATCAGCCCATTTATGCAACTGATGTCAGCTTCACCATCCTTGCAACAACAAAGCATTTCTTCTGCTGGCAACCAAATGAACCATCCAAATATCCCTTTTATGCAACAACAAAGCATTTCTTCTTCAGGCAACCAAATGAACCATCCAAATATCCCTTTTATGCAACAACAAAGCATTTCTTCTTCTGTCAACCAAATGAACCATCCAAATATCCCTTTTATGCAACGTTCTGCATTTCCTTTTGGACCAAGCCTACCCCACTCTGCAATCCAGCCTTCCTCTTCTTCGCACTCTCCAAATGTCATGTTCAATGCACAAGGAAGTGGGCAACCTTCTTTCATTCACCCCATGTTTAGCGTCCTTAGCTAGGGAAAGATGTTGCCGTTTTCTGATTGTACAGAAAATCAAAGCGTCGAATGAAATGGGAGGAGGCATAGCACAGGCTTAGAAGCAAAAGAGGCTTCTTATTTCCTTGTAAGGAATTTCAGACTTGTACTTATTGGTAGCCAAGTCTTTAGCCTACATTGTGGGTTGCGTTTTGTTTATGGTGTCAATATAAAAAATATCATACATAAGTATTGCCTTGTTGGTATGAGATATGCGTTTGGATGTAGGTAATATTAAGATAAAGATATTACATATGAATATGAGTGATTCCTCTGTGGACAGTGATGTGGGTATAACTAATATCCTACTGATATCAATACCAAACGGGCCCTAAAAGACCCAAGAAAGCTTACAATTTCAAGACTAGTTATTTTCTTTGCATATGTTCATATTTTGAGGATAAGATTACACCCTCACGATGTAGGTTTATTCATCTGTCTTTACACTTTACAGTCTTATAGAACTTGGAAACTTAGCTTATATAATTGGTAACACAGTAATTATACAGCATACTACTTAGTTTGAGAATCATACAGCATAATATCAAATAGATAAGATCATGGCCTAGTGATCCAACTCGATCACGTCTTGGTTAGCGATTCCGTCCTCTGTATTCACTGTTGTATTTGATGATTTAGCGCAATTTACAACTCTCTCCTTGCGAAAAGTAAGGTAGATGACCATAACAGGAAACACGACAAGTCCGATAAGTACCTTCCCGACTTTAGGTACGCTGCTGTGTACTCAAGTAGTACATGTTGATTCCAATGATTCCGAACCCTAGGATCCATGAAATGATGATGATCTGTTCGAGCAAGTACGCTTTGATCAGGATGAAGATTCAACTGTATGTTTAATGTAAAATGGTTAGCATAGACATACAATTAAAGAGTTCTTGTGTGGTCTGAGCTTTGTGGAACTGCTGCTGAACTTCAGGAGAGGGATCATAGCAAATGGAAGTTCGAATGAAAGTATCATCTGTACAAAAATTACAAACTCATAGAGATCATCAAATAAGTGTATATATGCATTAGTTAGTTAGAAGTAGTCGTAATGCGCCGGGTGATGGGATGAACTACTCTCGAGTGCATTCATCCATCATCAGTCGGGTGATTAGGTGGATTTGATTCATGGGTGATGGGATGATCCAACTTTTATCTCCTACTTATGAACCTTATCGGGTGCATTCATCCAATCAGGTGAATCGGTTCATCAAGTAACCATTTCCGATAATGGAGATTGGGATGGAGGGAAAGCAAAAGAGCTCACCGATGCAATGATAATGAGCTTCCCTGCGCCTGCAGATCCACCGATAATGGAGACGATTAAGCTAGGTGTGATGGCAATTGACCTAGTCATTAAGTTCCTTAACCATTTTCGCATCTTCAACTCCAGAAAACCCTACAAACACACGGGGTTTTTTTTTTTTTTTTTTTTTGCATTTGCAATTCATACTCAAAAACTGCTAATACGTAAACATAATGCGGATTACCTGCATGATAAATTGTCCAGCATAAGTGCCTGTAATGGTGGAGCTTTGCCCTGAGGCTAATAATGCTATGGCATACACTGCTGTGCTTGATTTTCCAAGCACATTCTGCATCACATTTAAGCTCATGTTTGGTTTATAAAAGTATATAGTGTCAAAGTTCAATAAGTTCAGCGGATTTCACCTTAAGAAGGAAAGATGCGGTATTGAGGTTAAGTTCACCACATTTATCTATATCTTCTTGTGAGAGGTTCGAGCCAAAGCATACTGTCGCGGACATGGAAACTACGGATACGTTGATCAAGAACGCCACGATCAAAGCAAATCCGCTCTCTATGAGAAAGAATCTACATGCTTCCTGTGAATTACATATATAGAATAACAACGAAGGAAAATCAACGTAAAATAAAAGAGTACGTTGAGTTATGTTATTTGACTTGATAATTTGAGCATTACTTACGTTGACCCCATTGACGGTCTTTGGTATTTTCCTGGAGAGAACAAGAGCCGAGTGAAGAAAGAGGTTATGCCTGTTCACACAAACACAAAACCTTTATACCCATCTTCTTGGGTTGAAGTATTATATATTAGGATGTGTTTGGTAAATGATGAAGATTGTAGATATATGCGATTATTAAGATGATTATATGAGTGAAAATAATTTCAAAAAAAAACTCTACTCATCCAAAATCACGGAGATTAATCTCTTATAATTTCCATCTAGATTAAACTTCTAAAAAACTTACATCCGATATCCAACACACCCTAAGTTATTCATTTTAATCGTGATAAAAAAAAGTAGGTTATGTTATATAGATAAAGCAGGCTCCTAAATGGCAGTCAGGATCCTCTACACCCTTTCCTGTAGCCTTCTCTATTGTCTTCTTCTTATTGGTCAAATTAAAATTAATTTAAATTAAAATTAAACTACAAAAATATAGCAAATTTAACTAATTCCAAATCTTTTAGTTTAGTAAATAAAATATAGGAAATTTAACTAATTCCAAATCTTTTAGTTTAGTAAATAAAGTATAGGAAATCTATTCTCTCTTTTCTTTCACGTTAGTCGTCAATCGTCATCTCATCTCTTCCATTTCTCTCGTTTGGTTCATGAGACTCTCCCACGTTATTAAGTAATTGAGCAAATGAATATCACGATTTTTTTAAAATAATTATATTTTAATTATAATACCAAAACATACACCCGAATTTTAGTACTTGAATTTCAAACCTAATACCCAAATGTGTAACCGAAATGTAATACACGAAATTCAATACGAAGTAAATTAAAAATACATATAGCTTAAAATAAATATGAAGTATATAATAAATAGAAAAATAATTAAAAATAATACCAATTTTGAAAATTTACGAGCGATACAAAATATCAACATATTTTCCAAAAATAATATGTCATACTTTTCTGGCAAAAATTCTAACTTCGGCGATGATGTGACGATAAAATCTTACATGTCGTCACAAAAAGAATTAATGCGTGATGTGGATTTTAAGATTTTTTAAAAATCAAGTTAATAACATAAACATGTTTAAAAATATAAATTAAGTTATTTCTTTAAAAGTTATTATATTTAATTAATCAATTTTTGTGAAATTTATTTTAAATTATTTTTGTAAAAAATATTTATAATTTTTTTATAGAATATATTTTCTTTTAAAAATAATTTTATAAAATCTAAATTTTTTTAAAAAATAATTGTTTTCGATTTTGTAAAATTATTATGGGATTTTTTTAAATTTTATTATATTTTAACGAATTTTTAATATTAAAAAATTGTTTGAAAAGAATTCGATTTTAAATATTTAAGAATCAGTTAAAATATATAACAATTAAAAATAACTTCCAAAAAGAAGTTACAAAAATTTACAAGAAGAAAGATTTTTTTAAGTACAAACAAAAATTTCTACAAAATTTATTAAAATTTTTTAAAATTTAGATTTTATGTTATCCGTTTATCTATATTATGAAACTTCTCAATAAAATCTCTTTAGAAAGTGGACGTAGCCATGATTAGAATCACTATAAATATGTATGTGTCATCTTTCTTATTTGTTGAATTATGTTCTTTCTCATTGATTCCGCACAGCAAACCCGACAACACGAGTTTTAAAAAACAAACCCTCAACCGATCCACACCAACTTGACTAAACCCGATTAGTTAGGGTGAACAAAAGCATATGGTTCGGCTAATCCGACACACTAACCCAAAGATTCAATATGTTAATAAGATGGACAATGAAGCACATGTGTATATGTCTCCATAGCATGGGCTTCCACAGCTCATAAAGTCACAACAGTGGGGCCTACCAATCCCGTATAATACGGTCCATAACGCGTATCACAACTCAGTCCGGCCGGCCCATTGGACCGACTACGAGTAATTAGACATGTTCATATCCGGGCCCGTCTTTCAAATCTAGCCATTGAAGCAGCACCTAGTGGTGGGTCGCAAACCTAAACCGCCGGTTTAGGTTTGCCGGTTTGGTCGGCGGTTTAGCCGGTTTATTAAAAAAAAAAAATTTGAAAATCTGGACCAAACCGGCGGTTAGCTGCCGGTTTAGGGGACCAAACCGGAGGTTTGATCTCCAAACCGCCGGTTTGGGTTTGGCCTTTGGCCAAACCTAAACCTAAAACCCACGGTTTGGGCCGATTCACAAACCGGACCCATGTCTAGAAGCACCCCGTTTAGCCGGACCCGGGCCGGACTAGGCCCGGCTACCGAGCCTATGATGGGTGCCATACCCGAGCGGGGCTGGCGAGCCGGGCTCACGGATACCCTTTTTCAATTTTTTTTAAATATTATTAAAAAAATATTTTTAATTTAATTTTTGTTAAAAATAAATTATATTTAAGATATTTTATGTAAAATATATTAAATTTATTATAATTATACTAGATATTTTATTTTAATACTTAATATTTATAAGGATTATTATGGTGGGTCGGGCTCACGGAGTATATATTTTTATTTTTTTACCGGGTTTGGTGGGTCGGACATTTCGACCAAACCGGCTTGTTCCCATGTTTATATCCGTTTGTTTTTTCGGACGGGCAGGTTGCACGGATTTAAAAAGGTCTACGACTAATGATGTAAAAAAGAATTGATGTGTTGTTAATCACTTATTAATTGTTGTAGTGGCCGCGAATGCATTATATTCACAAAGTTACATTTGATGGATCTATAAGGAATATTATGTCAATTATGAATTTTTTTGGTTAAAATAATAATTAGGTTCACATGATTGTCTAAATTAAAGGAATTCAAGTCCCTATCATATCAACATCTTCTACACATTATTATTAATTAATTATTGTTTATTTATTTTAATTTGGTTATCAATTTATGATCAATGACTTTCACATTCAAGAGTCAAGCTTATCTTATTTTATTTTATGAACCATACAACTAATATTGTGGCTTATAAATTAAAAATACTCAATTATAAAAGTAATTGGCAATACAAGGACTCCACCGACCTTATATGTTAAGGTATATATTTCTAAACTTTAGTTGTGAAAACTTATTATCTCTGATACACCCCGTAGCCAATTGACACTTGGACAAGTTAGAATTGACGATTTGATTAGAGCCTAATCGCCTTGATACATTGTTAAAATACAACACAAATGATCATATGCATACGACCGCATAGACACGGGACTCAAACCTAAACCGTAGAAATCCAAACCGCTGATTTAGGTTTAATCTAAACGGCGGTTTGATAGCGGTTTACTAAAAAAAAAAAAAGAAAATTGGACCAAACTGGCCCAAACCGGCACCGCCGGTTTGGTTCAGTAAACGCTGGTTAACCACCGGTTTGGGCCAAACCTAAGCCTAAACCGAAGAAATCCAAACCGCCGGTTTAGGATTAACCTAAACCGGCAGTTTGGTGCCGGTTTACTTTAAAAAAAATTGGACCAAACCGGTGGTTAGGTTCACTAAACCGCCGGTTTGGGACAAAAAAAAAACAAAAACATACCGCCGGTTTAAGTTTGGCCGAAAGCCAAACCTATACCTAACCGGTAACCTACGGTTTGGCCAAACCGGTAAACCTAAACCGCCGGTTTGGCGGTTTGGTTCAAACCGAATCCATGTCTACGTATGCATATACATGTTAGCTCAACAAGTAAGTTCAACAAGTTTCATTCTAAAACCAATTGACAATACGAGGATAATATTATCTCCATTTAAAGTCGTTGAACCCATATCATAAGTGTAATATGAACATACTTGTTTGGGATTAAATTATAAATTTTAAAATGACTAGTTCTAGTATTTGCTCTCAAAAAATTTTATTTAATTTTAGATATATATTAAATAAATCCTTGATACTTTCAAATATTTCATTAGAAACCCATAAAAGAAGAACATAAATTGTGATCATTATTCACACTGAAGTCAAATGGGCACATGATAAGAAGCTGAAAAAAATATAATCCATATTTAATTATCCATTTGGACCCAACAGATCAGTAATTATAATTAATTAAAATAAATTAATTAATCCATTTGGATCTCCGATCTAAACCTCATTCTCACTTGATAGGTTAGTCTGATATATATGCAAAGGGGAAACCCAATTGCCATTATGATATAAAACATGCATTATTATAAAAATAAATCATTATTATATATTACATTTTACATCAGATATAATATATATTCATAAATTTTATAATGATATTAAAAATCATGTCGTCCAAACAAAAACTGATGAACTTGAACATTTTAAATTAAACTCGTAAAGTTCAGAGAAATCACGACGATTAATTACCAGACAATTAAATAAGTCATTATGTATTATTTAAGAATATTGTCATATAAGAGCATCTTTACCCCGTATACTTTGGGTTTCTTTACTCCGGTAAGAAATAAATTAATAATTGAGATGTCAAATTTGGGGAGATAATTAAGGTGATGGATAGAGATAAGTTGTTCTATAGAAAAACTAAATCTGATTCATATTTTGGGTTCTAACAATAAAGGAGAAAAAAGTCCGTAAGAAAACCAAAATTGAATTTCTGGGCTGCAGATGCTCTAAGTCAATCTATTTAAACTCTGTTAGAGAGAGTCTCTTTTATGCTGAAGCGCATACATTCATATAGTCTCCTCTTGACTCGTATTGCGAAAAATCAAACTAATAAGATTAAGGAAATTATCTCACCATTATCAACCACACATGAAATCACCATGACATTTTGATCTTATCATTATTTTCACACAATTCTCATATTTTTAGTGAACTCAATGATGTTGATGTTGCAAAGATATTGTCACTCGGTCAAAACTTATAACTACTCTTCTCCAGGTGAAACGGTTCATCCCGAAATCATCTCAAAAATATGTTATAAGTCAATTATCAACTCCGTCAACTAAATCACCTTAAAATTTTGATTACCATTCAAAATATCTATAATTGTGTTTGTTTTCACACATGTACAATTTGATTATATCATTTAAAATAGAAAAAATTATATAAACAATACTCCATCTTTTAGGCTAACTAAACTTTAATACCCGTCGTTTAAACAATCAAAACGGTAACTCACCTATTAAGTCCGACCAAATATTAGTAATCGCATTATTATTCACACATTAAGTTAACAGATCAATGTTAATTATTTAAGGTAGGTGAACAATTTTGCCTAAGATAGGTGGACAGTTTTACCCCTAATACTTAACACCGATTTGTTAACTTAACGTGTAAACAGTTATTTAAGTACTAATTTTTTATCGGACTCAATAGTTGAGGTACCGTTCTGATAATTTAAGCGAGGGTAAAAAAAACTCACTCATATTTCAAAATGAAATTGAAAAATCAAAGGGTAGTATGGTCATTAATGCTGAACGTTAAAGAATTCTGACAGTCACGGACCAAACTTTACACAATTGCCCTCACTATCTCCCTCTGTATCTCTGACTCAGTGGATGGAACACTAGTAAATTTTTCTTAAATTCTCTACATAAATAAGTAACATTAAAATACTAAAATCGTAAATAAATAATAAATATTAAATATAAACCCAATAGCAATTATCCAACTAGATGACAGTTGACATGTACATTAAATTTTAAAAAATAATTATCCAATAATTTGTTGGCAAGAGTGCCCAAAAAAGCAAAAACCCATCTCCCATACCAAAACCCTCTTCGGTGCAATTCTCATCTCCAAGAACACCGAAGAGAAAACCAGATCTTTCTTCTTCTTCTTCCACTGATTGGTCACAAAAAAGTTTAGATTCACCACCAAACCTCTAATTTTCCTTGATACCTACTCATCAATCTCAATCATCTACCAACACATAGAACTCACATCTCAACTACTGGTTACCAGCACCATAAAATGGAATCAGAGCTCCACCAGCACAGGGCGGCGTTGCAGGCGGAGGAAGATCCAGCTGGAGACGCTAGTAAGAAGAAGAGGAGGAAGAGAAATAGAGGATTCATCGTTAAAATGAGACTTCATAGTAGTTACAAGCAGCAGAAATGGTTTCACTTCTTTTGGTCTTATAGATGCTTCAAATGGATTCTCTGGTTTTCTTTTTCTCTGTACTTTCTTACCTCGTTCCTCATCCGAAACGACGTCGTTGTGCCTTCTTCTTTTTCTTCGGCTTCTCTATCTAAGCATTCATCGTCTCATCTCCTCCCTTCTCGCGCTCTCTTTGAATCTACCAATGTCACTGCTCTAAGCAAATCCAGTAAAGGTAATTCTAGATTTGTTTTGCTATTAATTGACAAGAAAAGTTTTCCTTATTAATGTGTGATTTGGTTGTTAGATTCGCTTAGTGGTTTGAAGATCTACGTTTACGAATTGCCGGCTAAGTATAACACGGAGTGGTTGGGTAATGAACGGTGTAGCCGGCATCTGTTCGCAGCGGAGGTGGCGATTCATCGGGCGTTACTCAAGAGCGAGATGCGAACGCTCGATCCTTACGATGCTGATTTCTTCTTCGTTCCTGTCTATGTTTCCTGCAACTTCAGCGCTGTCAATGGCTTTCCAGCAATCGGACATGCTCGTACTCTCATCTCCTCCGCCGTTAACCTCATCTCATCTTCCTATCCTTTCTGGAATCGCTCCTCCGGCGCCGATCACGTCTTCGTCGCCTCTCATGACTTCGGCTCCTGCTTCCACACTCTGGTAAATTAACTTTTAGAAATGTTTAATCAGTCTTGTCTTCGTGACGACAAATAGTGTTTGAATATGTTTGGTGGTGGTGATTTTCAGGAGGATGTAGCCATGGCAGATGGAGTGCCGGAGATTTTACGGAACTCAGTGATTTTGCAGACGTTTGGAGTGCAATACGAGCATCCATGTCAAGCTGTTGAAAACGTGGTGATTCCGCCATATATTCCGCCGGAAACTGTCCGATCAACGCTAGAGAAATATCCGATTGACGGTCGCCGTGATATTTTCGCATTCTTCAGAGGCAAAATGGAGCTCCATCCCAAGAATGTCAGCGGCCGTTTCTACAGCAAGTAAACTCCCCAAACTTTACATTTTCATCCTTTTCACCTCCGAATTTCCATGAACACTTTTTAAGTTTTTAACTCGCTTTTTCGAAATAGAGCCGTGAGAACGAAGATCTGGGACCATTTCAACCGTAATCGGAGATTCTACCTCCGCCGGCATCGATTCGCCGGATATCAATCAGAGATCGCTCGATCAGTTTTCTGTCTCTGTCCCCTCGGATGGGCCCCATGGAGCCCACGGTTAGTAGAGTCAGTAGCTCTCGGATGCGTCCCAGTCATCATCGCCGATGGAATTCGCCTCCCATTCCCATCGTCAATTCCATGGCCGGAGATCTCCATCACGGTACCCGAAAACGACGTCGTAAACCTCGATAAAATCCTTGACCACGTGGCGAAGACGAACCTGAGCATTATCCAACGAAACCTCCAGGACCCGGGTATTAACCGGGCCTTACTTTTCAACAATCCAGCCCAACAAGGCGACGCCACGTGGCAAGTAATGAGTGCCCTGGCCCACAAGCTCAACAGATCGCGTCGTGGATCGAGAGTTGAAAGCCAATAAACAGAGTACACGTGGATAACAAACAAATCGGGTCCAGCTAAGCAAATTTGAAATGCGAGACAGTTGGGTTAGAGAGTCTTTCTTTCTTGGGGATCGCGCAAAAGTCACGAGCCGAGTTATCGGAATTTAATTCGGGAAATAGAAAGTCCACGTGGTGCATAATGATTGGTGCAATTGGCGGTTTATTCTTTTTTTAGTAGATAAATAATAATGCAAATAAAAACTATAGAATAGGAGATATAGAATATGAAATACAGTACGGGGCATATAAATTATTGAGGGGTAGTATGGTCATTTCCTCTACTATTGGGTGGATGCAAAGCTGGCCTTTGTTGTATAATATGTTGAGATATTGTACTGTGGCCTTGTAGGTAGGGAATGGGGCGGTTTTGTGTTTCTATGGGCATTATTGTAATATTTGTTTGCTTTTTCTTTCTTCATTGATCTCTTCGATAACCAATACCCGGTTAGTCTAGTGTTAAAGAGATATTAAAGGCCCCATTGGTTCCAACTTTGGAAACGGAAACGGAATGAAAACGAATTTAATCCATATGTATAGCATTATTCATGAAATTTTATGGAATCATTCTTTCGGGTTTTGAGTTTGTAGTAAAATTTAATTAGTTGATACCATATAGGAAAACAACTACATTTTACATGCAACTATAAGGAATGATTCCAAAAAATATTTATGAATAAGGTAAATATATGGACTAGATTCAAATCCATTCCATTTTCGTTTCCGAAATTCTAACCAAACGGGGGTAAAAGTACTCCATTCGGATGTAAAGCGGCGATGACCGGTCAATCCGGTCAAACAATCCGTAAGAAGAAGAAAAATTGGGGTAAAATGATTAACTAGATTTTTTTTACCACTATTACTCTATTAAGAATATTCAAATTATAAATTTATTAAATAAATACTCATTATGTAAATATATATCCTTAATAAAATGTTAATAGTAAGTTAATTAGAGTGATAAAAATTATAAAAGTTTACAAAACACTTTCTCATAAAAAAAACCACTACATTCAGGGTCCGTTTGGTTTTAACTCCGGAATCGAAAACGGAATGGAAACGAATCTAGTCCATATGTATACCATTGTTCATAATAGTGTGTGAAATTATTCTTTATGGTTTGAAGAAATTGGAGTAGAGTTTGATTACTTTTGATACCCTATATGAAAACAAAATGTGGGGAAATAAGTGCATTTTGCATTAATCCACAATAAATAATTCCATAAAATTTCATGAATAAAGATATACATATAGACTAAATTCGTTTGCATTTCGTTTTCGTTTTCGGAGTTGGAACCAAACGGCCCTCAATTTTTTTTAAAAAAAATATTCGATAGGTCAATTTCAAATTTTGATCCACCAATTACTTACCCGATTTAAATTATTCTCCCATACTTTTCTTCTTGGGTAAGGGAGCAAAAAGGGTAAATTTTAACATAGTGTCGACCTTTGTAAAAAAGTATTTGCATTTACACGTAAAAGTATGTAGTAGTGCACTTTTTGAGAGAAAAATAAATAAAATAAAAAGGTGTAATTTAAAATATAAAGGAAAAGTATGCACACAAAAATTAGGTTAATAGCTTTATTTCTTGACCAAATAATACGTTAAGTTATAAATCAAGTTTGGTAGGCAAGCACTATACATTTTGTTATCGGGTCAAATATCATTTTATGATGTTAGAAAATAGAAATTCATTTTCTTCGATCTCTTTGAGCTTTGTTGATGTTAGAAATAAGTTATCTTATGTTAACAATAATGTGAGTTTAGTATATAAGTTTTTTGAGTTATTTTATATCATTTGATTTTAGAGTAAATTATGATAATCTAAACGTCTGGCGAGTCTCGCACATAAAAGTCTACGAAATTTATTTTAAAATAGTAAAAATATCATCTCAACGTCTCCTTTGAAATTGGACAGAGAATTTCAAGTTGGAATGGACATGTACGGAATATTTAGGGTCCGTTACGGACCGATTAGACCGGTTTTTTAAACATATGTTTTGGATTTTTTAACCTAAATTTAACCCATTGAGAATTTGGCGGTCAAGTCCAATGCCGGGCCGAAAAATAAATATCCCTATTTTAGATACTCTCGACGTTATATATTCATTACTAGTTTGTATATCTAGTTTACTTAAAAAGTTTCTCAACAGTGTTAATGAAACGCCGCCTTCCACTACACTCAGTGGCGGATCCAAGGGGGGTAACGGGTGGTACGGTGCCCCGGCTTGCAACGTCGTTTTGCCTTAGGAAGGAAAAAAAAGAAGGAAAAAACCCTCCTTAAAACGAATTACGTTGCATACTGTTCTACTAGCTCATTTGGTAGATGAAGGGAAGGAGGTACATGAAGTCGTGGGTTCGAGTTATGGGAGTAGCAAAAAGTTCCTTTTTATTTATGGATTTATTTTAAACAAATTACAATATGTTTAGATACAGAGATTAAGTGATATTTATTAATTATTTCTTTAATTCCTAGCTAATACAATAATATTAATATAATTTTTAATACAATAATTCATCAACAACTATCTAATTTATATGACAATATATTTATAAAAGAAACTAAATATAAAAAATAATTTTAAATTTTATCTAAGTAAAAAAATAAATTTAATACAATAATTTTGAATACAATAAATTTAATAAAATTTTATCTAAGTAAAAAAATAAATTTAATAAAATTCATATAATTTTTAATACAATAATTCATCAACAACTATCTAATTTATATGACAATATATTTATAATAGAAATTAAATATATAAAATAATTTTAAATTTTATCTAAGTAAAAAAAATAAATTTAAAGCTCAATTTATAGTACAAAATTTAAATAAACTTTTATTTATTTATTTATTTTATATATTTTATTTTCTAATTTCAAGCTTAATATTCGACTTTCCTTATAAAATTTTTTTTTGTGCCCCTCCAACCAAAAATTTCTGGCTCCGCCACTGACTACACTTCCTTCCTTAAATAACGGGTTAATCTAAGGGCACGGTTAATACCCGTATCTAGTTATCAATATATCAGATATCAGTATCAAATATAAATATGCGATTGATATAAAAGAGAAAGAGTTTCAAATAAAAGGAATAGAAGATGGGTAAAAAATTGAACTATTTGAAATAGTAGTTTAGGTATTAGCTAGTAAAGTTAATATATGGAGTTGGAAGGTGTACGTCAAATTCTCAATAGGGCATAATTGCCAAATTACCAGTAGCAATAAATATAACACAAGTTGGAGTGACTTGTAGGCAATGTTATGTGCATTTAATATACACCCATTGTTATTATGATACTTACAAGTTGTTATAACAAGAGCCCAATAATATTCATTCAATTATACGTTACGAGTTTATGACACGTCGAAAATCCGTGAGAAAATATTATTGATCGTGTTATGTGTGATATAGATCTTATTTTTAAAATATATTTCATCGTGTTAGGGTTAGAATATAATTGAAAGATGAATAAAACGTAACCATTTTCATAAGGTGGTTAACTTAAGCGTAAAGAATAAGAAAACAACTGTAATTCCGTGATTAAAGCGGAATCGAACGTTCTTGAAGCCAGACTTGAAGAGGGTATAAAACTTTAAATTTATAAAGGTGATAATTTAATTGTTAATTAAGCTTTACATCGTGTTGAAGATTGAAATACTTTTACTCAATTTTATGGTGGATCTCTCGTCCTTTGACACGTTTCAAATTAAGTATGTTTTTGGAAAAAGTATATGTGTGGTCAAGAGTCTAACCCAGATGGGATACTCAGTCACCCTCTTAATCTTTTCCGACGATCCTTGACCTTGTGTTCTCATTTAATGCAAAATGATTTTTTCTAATTTTAATTTTCTATAAGGTAATGAAATTATCATATTCTAATTCAACTACTTTAGAACACAATAAATGGTATATTCATTTTATTTTTGAAGAAACATAATTTTTTCCTTGTCCATTTTCAACCTTTTGTCTCGTCAAGTAATATACATCATCCACTTTCTAGCCTCGTATATTTGTGTCAAGTCTTTTTACAAAGAGCTTGGTTAATCAATGTTCGTCATATTTACAGACAAGATAATTGTGTAGCTAATTATCTTACTAGTTTAGCTTTTTCTTTCGAACATGGTTTTCATGTTTTGTTTGACCCGTCGGAGGGTGTTTACTTTTGCTTTCTGATGATGTGAGGGGTAAGGCTATTCCCCGTGTGCTAAATACATAGCCGTTTTTTATTTATATAAGCGCGTCTAGATGTACGGAGGCCACTGTCCCTCCTTCCTAAAAAAAAAAAAAAAAAAAAAAAAAAAAAAA
>BSUD01000292.1:0-18330 GCA_033239045.1 Fagopyrum esculentum
TATATATATATATATATATATATATATATATATATATATATATATATATATATATATATATATATATATATATATATATATATATATATATATATATTAAATCTTCCGTTCAAATTTAGCGTTTAGCTAAATTTGCTTAGCTTTGGTTTTAGGTCCGGAAGCGCCCCGATAAAGACCTAACGAGTCCAAGTTCGACATTCGCCTTTTGACGTTGTGTGAGTACCTCCTTCCTCGATCTTGTTTTTTTAGGATTTGTATCATGATAGGTTGGATCTAGCATAACCTAGTGAGAACGCCAAGTAGTGGCCTTGAACCTTAGGTGAGTGTTGAGGATTTGATAGTGTTTGATGGATTGATGTTGATTCTAAGTTTGAGGTGTTGGTTATCATGTGAGGTTGTTATAAGGCTTTAAGTTATATGGTTGATCTTGTGAGCATTTTTTTTAGGCTCGAGATGGAGTTGTATGATCTTGTGAGATTTTGGAGTTTAGGTTTGGCTTATCCTAATTGCGTTGTGAGTTATGATCTTGCGAGATCCGAGGGTTTAGAAATCTTAGGACTTCTAGCTTGTGTTGAGTGTGATGTGAGCATGAGAGATTCTAGGATGCGGTCCTAGAATGTGAGTCAAATGATCTCGCGTAGATCATTTGTGTAGAAGTCTTAGACTTCTTGAGTTGAGCGAGTTGTTGATATAGTTATCTTCTTGTGAGCAGGTTATGGGCTTCTTTCCTAAGGAAGCGAGAGTGTTGTGAGTTGTGTGTGGTGACGAGGTAAGTCTCCGGACTTACTTAGCTCGTATTCCTTGTATTAGCATTGATGTGTGTTTGGTGGTGTGTGTTTATTGTTTATTGTTTATTGTTTATAACAACTAAACCGGAATTAGGATTACCGACCTTTATATTATTTTGGCCCAAGTGTATGATAACGGGCGGTGACAACTTGCCTAGCTCCCGTGAGAGCTAGGAGGTTCTCGGCGACTATCCCGTGTTGGTAGACGGTCGGATGCATCAGTACCATTCCATGCCGGTAAGTAGGGACCGATGCGAGTTTCGGTGACTCTCGTGTCACAACCTAAGTTGAATTAGAACGGGATACGACTTAATAATAATAAAGATAATAAACCGGATTGGTGTGATTTTATGCATGTTGTATGTTTGTGATGAGATTAATTGTGTATGTGCCTTTCCCATTACTTCTAATGCTTCGAATATGAGCTAACGGTTTTATACCGATTGTTGTAGATTGCCTTGCAGGTTAAGAATGCGGCCGAGAGATCCGGAAGAGTGGGCAGCCGGGGTTCCGTACATTTTAGGAGTGGGTTTTGGTTAGAGTCGAGTTTGTATATTATTCATGTATATTGTATATCGCGTGGTGGCATTTAGCCCTTGGTGTTGCATATCGGCTGAAGTCTTTTGTTGTTTCTTCCGGGTTTTCTTTCATTGCATAAAAATGTATTTAAGTTTTGGCCTTTATTTGTGTCTTGTTGCAAGATCCGGTGAAATTGTTGTCAAGCTAAGGGTTGGGACCCATTGTGAGGTCCCAACCCGTAGCATCCCGAGTCCCGCGGATTTGGGGTGTTACAAAAGTGGTATCAGAGCCCTAGGTTGACAACAATGGCACTCGCAATCTTCTAAAGGCCGAATAAGGAATAAACAGAACCCCGCGGGTTCTGAGTTTTCGTTTTCAAAATCACATGCATGAGTCGGGGTAGAATGTACGGACCACCACTCCTTCCGCGGATCTTGGCAGCATAGTTTATTGGATTTTGATATGTATATATAGATATGGATATGAGGTTTGTAGTTATGCATGCTGGACTTGATGTGTATCTTTGTGATTGTAAGTCACATGATGAACTGAATATATGTGTATAGTTATATATGTGGACGGTTATATGTTATGGGACCTTATATTGTGGTTGAAATGTTGGATGTGTTATATTGGTAGTGATATGGACCTAGAGTTTATATAGTTATGTATACGTATTCTTATTATACATAGTAGTAGCATATGGAGTTATAGGACCTAATAGAAAAGATGACTGTATGATATCATCGCCCTTGGATGACGACGTTTGACGTAGGATAGTGTACATATGAGGATGAATATGCTTAAGTATCGAACTGAGCGCTATGTTCGGTTGAATACCTTGGGGTCTCGTACTCCTTTAAGAGAAGGTCGAAGAGGAGGATTAGTGATGACATAAACGAAGGACGAACAAGTGGGAGGAAATATCGAGACAACTTAAGAGAAATTGAGATGGAGACCATACAATAAAAAAGTAAACACAAAGGTGTGGAAGTGGTTACAAAGAAGTCGCGATTGGAAAAACAACGAGACCAATAAGGATAACGAACTTAAGTTCTACAAGAAGACGTGTGGATAACTAAAGGTGTGAAACGAGGGGAGAGGGATACATTCTAACAAGGTTAAAGGTGGTATTTCATTAAGATGTGAAGCTTTCCGTAGACACTCCTAAGCATTTGAGTCAAGATGGGAAGAATGATCGAACCATTTGCTAAAGATTTAAGATACCGTAAGTTAAGCTTACGAGGTACAAATAAGTGAAGTGTCAATATTACTAGAGTTATGAGAAGAAGGGCATGGTGGAGATTCACGTGGAGTTGACCGGTTTCCGTTATAATGATAAGGCTAAGAAACGCCAAGAACGAGAAAGTGTGTATAAATGATGATCCCAAGAAGAGGAAAAACGAAACGAGGAGCTTTGATTGAGAGACTTAATGTACCAACGAAGAGGAACACGAGTGGATGCTAGCTAGGGCTATAATATTTGGGAAGGTGCACTTGAAAGACATCAAGGAAGAATGGTTAAGCCTATGAAGGGAGTTGTACGAACCAACAAGGCCAAGAAGATATAATTACCTTATAAAGAAAAGGAAGCATGAAATGAAGAATGAGCTAACGGAGTTAAGGTAAAGTACCCCAAGGAGGATAGCCTTCATGAGAATAGTAACATGATAAGTATAGTAGAATAGTAATTCGTTGACTTTGGAGAAGGTCAGATACAAGTTAATCGTTAACAACTGAGAACACACAGGTGGGGGTTGTCTATTGATGAGTGTAGAGGGGATGAGTAAACAAGACTATGGAGATATTGAGGATCGGTAACAAGATCATAGAGTATTTGCGGTGGATCAATGTCAATTGTAAGGAAGTACGTCAACAGAAGTGCATTTGTCTTAAATCAAATAATGTTGAATGAGTTCAAGTAAGTAGCGGTTACAGACCTCCTAGGGGGAGGATGGATATGACCCTTTGTGACCTTCTTAGGTCATGAGAATGGCATATGGGAGAACGAACCGGATTAGAAGTTTTAAGATTGATCATGGTAAAGGGAACTAGTAGATCAAGAGGAAGATGAGGTTTTCATTGTTTGTGGTGCGTAGATGGGAGTATAATAAGAGGATGCATAGTATGTTCATTCTAATGAGATGGATGATATGTTTTCGCGAGCAAAATCCGAGTCAGATGTTTCAAACTCACACGGAAGAACCACAGTGGCTATGGCGTGAAAAGGAGGACCTAGATTAGGGCAACGGTGCAAGCTTAGAGTTAGGATGTTAGTACTTGAAGATGTAATGAGTTTGATATTTTAGTGGTTTTAGATGGGGAGTTTCTTCTAGCATTTTCCACGGGGTATACCGGTACAGTTGTGAAGTTGTTCATGGAACACCGAGAAATGCATAAGGTGACCCACAAGAGTAAGAGAAGATCGAAGTTTTAAAGTTTGATGTTGACAAGAGATGTACAAAAGTATATGGAAGATTTTGAGGTTAGAACCTCTACCGTCGGGTTGACTTTACAAAAGGAAAGTGAAGTATAATTTCTACTTGAAGAAATGATGTCTATGGTGAAAGCTTATGTAGAATACGAAGAGCTCCTCCCATATGTTGGGATGTCGCGGAAAGTGAAGAAGATAAGGTCATATGTTTTGAAGCACGGTTAAGTCCAGCAGATTGGACCCTTATGCTTGCACAAAAGTGAGAAACCTTAGAAGATTATTACAATCATTCCATCAAAGAGGGAATATGGGATTAAGTTAAGGGAATGGTTATATAAGAACAAAAGAGTCAGAAGACGCAAGCAAATCTTTTCAATTCAAGAAAAGACGAATATTTGAAAGAGGACGGTCAACATTGTAGCTAAAGATGGAGCAATACACGTGTTTGAAAGACGTCACCCCAACAGATCAGGGGAGATCAGTAATACCATGACTACTTGTCAAGTGTTAAGACAAGGTTGTGTCAGCCTTATGTTATGAGACGAAATAAGGAAAGACAAAAACCGAGATATCACGGATTCCAATACATCGGAACGTGGATTTTTCCACTAAGGTCAAGCTTGACTCAATTCCGATATCTAAGGCGCCGCATGAAATGACACTTGTGAAGAGACATGAGTTGTGGAAGCAAGTGAATGAGGAATTGCAAGAACTTATTGATAAGAGTTCATTAGAATTAGTGAAATGCTATGGTAAGCTTTGAATGCTATCTTGAACTCTTGATTTGAAGTTCATATTGGAATATATCTTAAACTCTTGATTTGAAGTTGTTATGGAGAACACCAATTGCGAAAAGAGAGATGGTTATCTCCGTTTGTACATCGATTACCGTGAGTTGAACAAGATAACAATGAAGAACGAGTATCCGTCACTACAGATAGATGATCTATGCGACCGTTTGCAAGGGTCGGCAGTCTCTTCTAAAATTTATTTAAGGTCTAATTGTCTCCGTCTTGAGAATTCAAGACGGAGTTGTAGTGATTCCATATGGGCTTACTAATGCCTAGATAAGATATTTTGGTCTACTCTCGAAGAAGAGAGAAGTTGTAAGACAAGTTGTCTTGGGATGGCAAACCCCGAAAGATATGAAAAGAGTTACAAGTTTTCTTAGATGTGCTGAACATTACCAGATTTGTGAAGAGAGAAGTTGTACAACCCCATTTATGGTAACCTCCGGATGAAAATGAAGTATTGAATGAGACGAATAGTTGACAATAGAGTTGTTGAGAGTTAAGAGGAAATTCATTGGCGCAACTATTTTACGTTGCCTCGAGGCATGGTTGGTGTGACATGTACAAGTTATTCTTCAAGGCAAGGTCTTGATCGAGTATTGAGGAACGATGTAAAAGTAATAGCATATGTGGCTCGTAGAAGTGGTGTGAAGTGAAGTACTTTCTTCATCTCTTGGAACTTGCAACAAGAATTGGGGAAGCGTGATATCAAGTTTTGTTCGACAAGAACCAAATTCAGCGGTGTAAATTGAAAATTCGATCTTCTTTATTAGAGACAAGCAAAGAAGAACCATAATGAAAGCGATATATTGAGAAGGACCCAAAAAAAAAAAAGAAAAACAAAAAAGTTGAGTTCTGATATATCGGATCTTTTTGAAATCTTAGCGCGAGGTTGGAAAGTGGGTTCCCGTTTGGCATGACCGCTGAGAGTAGAGGGTCTTCACCGGGAGATCATGTGTATCAATCGAGACCTTGCATACATGACTTGAGACATGTGTCCATCATGATGATCTAGGGGCATACGAGGAACCGACGACGCTAACTACATGACGTATGATAGCATCTTTAGTTGAGTTTTACGCAGAGCTAGTAGCATCAATAGAATTGATCGGTTAGTACTAGTTCTTCCCGTGGTTGAGTTATTTGCATGTGTGATTGATAACACGATTTATGACTTAGGTTTAGGTGATCATTTAGATAGATTTCTCACTCATTCATGCACGTTTTGGCATTGGTTCATGACGTCTTCGCTCAATTCATGCACATTTCTAGAAAAGACGTCTACACTACCTTTTATCGGTTTTGTAGGTAATTCGGGGATCTATTGGACGTTAATTGATACATATGAGGGCCAAGCCTCATGATGGTACATATCCAAAGCATTGGAGGAGCATAATTGGAGCAACAAAGGACACAAAGACCACTATTGGTGCAAGCAATGGACCAACTCATGGCTAGACGATCATAGCACCTTTCTGCTGAAGAAAATCGACCTACACCCAGGAAAATCGGCCGATTTTTTCCTCTGGGTCGATTTTTGGGCATTTGACAGCTTAAGCCACGTGTCCCACGATCTCTTGTCCGTCCTTGCTCTTGGTGGAGAAAATAAGTGGTCCTGCAGGTGGTTGCTGAGCATCTCTCCTCTCCCACACTCTCATTCACAGCTCATCAATTTTGTAGGAAGATTGGAGGAGAAGAAAAGCTCTCAAAGATTTAAGGAAGAAGAAGAACACCATTCTAAGAGTCTAGAGGGATTTTGAGTTATTTTGTAGTCTTGGATTGAAGAACTAATTGCAAGGATTGTTAAGAACGTTTTGAATCTTCATTTAGAGTTTGTAAGCCTTGCTACAACTTGGATTTTGCTGAGATTTATTGATTTTACTTACTCATCTTTCATTATCCATCTATGAAAACCATGTATGTTTGTTTGATGATTTTGGATCTTGATATGCACATTATTGGCTAGTTTATTGTGATTCTAGAGTGATGGATTGATGGTTATGGCTTGGGTGATGATAGGACGGACTTATATGTTAGTTTAGGATGATTTGTATGCACGAAACCCATTCCAGAGACAAAAATCGACCTGTTCTTCATCTAGATCGTCCGATTTTTGTATGATCCACCCGATTTTCTTCTCTGTTGTTCTTTAATTGATGAATCTGCATGCTAGGGTCTTTGGTTGTTTAAATCCTAGTGTTTGTCAAGCCTAATTTAGCTTAGAATCACCTAATGCTTCCAATCTAAGTGAGGGAAGAGATCTACCCGATGATTTCCGACCTTAGATACCTAAGATGATGAATGCTAGGTAGTAGTGAGCCTCATAAGCCGCTATTGGATCGAATGTGCTAGGATTATTACTTGAGATTTCCCTATTCCGAGACTTACCCGGTAAGGAGAGGGTTACCCTTAAGTAGCATCTAGTTTGTGCGGAATTCCTTACTCTAACCCCTTGAGACCTACCCGGTAATAGGAGTTTGATGCGGGATTAGTGAAGTGAGAGACTTACCCGGTAATCGCTTCCATTAGTGAACATTCTTTCCCAAACACCGCAGCTTGTCCTTAGAATCCTTAGAACCTTGAGTCCAATGCCATAACCGGAAATCTTGACCTCTAGAATCCATTTTTCTCTCTTGATCATTATTCTTGTGCTTTGTGTTACTCGTTCGTTTGCTAGCTTGAGTTGTTAGTTGTTTATCACCTTGCTTGACTTGTGATCTTGTTTGATTACCTCTAAAACCAACAAAAACATTGTGTTTTTCCATTTTCTTATTTTTCATCTTATCTTAGTCTAGATTCACACTATCTTTGATCATTGCTTGACTCGATTTCACCTTAGTCTTTGTGTCGACCTCGGAATACTTACCTTTCTACAAACGTCCCGTACACTGCGGGTTCGCTAGGTAGTTTAGGATTTAGTTCGAGTTTATAAATGTAAAGCTTTTTGTGCTATTTCCTAGCGTAACAAGTTTTTGGCGCCGTTGCCGGGGACTAGGTCTAGATTGAGTCATTTCGTGATTGTTTATATTGTAGATCTTTCTTGTTGCTTTTGATCTCTCTTTGGTGTGTGTCTTTGCTTTTCAGGACATCGTCTCTCTCTTTAGGTGTATGCGAAGATCTCGTGGCAAGGATTTAGCTCCATTCGATCCCGAACCGGAGAAAACCCTTCGATCTAGATCCAAGAACATCCGAAAAGAGAAAGAGATGGCCGGAAGAAACCTCCAAGCTGAGTTGGATGAAGCCTTAGAGCAAATAAGGCTAAGAGATGAGCTCTTGGAGGAAGAAAGGAGACTTGCCAATGAGAGGCAAGAGGAAACTAGGAGGGAGATTGAGGAGATTAGGCAAGCCCTTGTTCAAGGAGAGCTTAATCGCCGACAACCTCCACCTCCTCCACCACCGGTGGTACAACCGCAGCCGGCGGTTAACGATAGGGTTGCACCCATTGCCATTGAAGAACCACAAACTTTGGGTAGACGTATGGATCCGGCACAAAGAGCACACCGTCCGGGTGTGAACTTAGGAGATCCCGCAGCCCACAACTATGAGCTCCGCCCTCAAGTTCTACAAATGATCCGGCATAATCAATTTGGAGGGATGGAAGGAGAGTCTCCTCATCAACACTTGATGAATTATGAGATTTTGATGGAGACACTTAGACCGCCAAGATTAGAGAGCAACAACCATAAGCTAAGGGCTTTCTCCTTCTCTCTTAAGGACAAGGCCTTGGCTTGGTATCAATCTATTCCACAAGGGCGAGTTGGTACTTGGGAGGAGATGACAACCGAGTTTTTGACTAAGTTCTTCCCACCTTCCAAGACTACCGAATTAAGAGGGAAGATCAATGCCTTCGTGATGAAGGATAGAGAGAGTTTGTTCAAGTCTTGGGAGAGATTCAAAGACCTTCTCCTAGATTGTCCACACCATGGCATACCGAAAATTGAGCTATTGGAAATCTACTTCAAGGGACTTGATGAAGATAGCCAATTCAAGCTTCAATCCCTTTCCGGTGGGACCTTCATGGAGAAGCATGTGGATGATGCTTGGGAGTTTGTAGAGAAACAAGCCCTAGTAATTGAGAAGTACTCCCATAGGAAGAGTGAAGGGAGAAAGGCGGGAGCATATGAGGTGAGTGAGGTCACCATGAGCAACTTCAAGCTCGATGCCATCAACAATGAATTGAAGTCCTTGAGGGAGTTGTGTGCTACAACTTTGAAGAACCAAGCAACTCCTCAAGTGCTTCCACAAGCCAACTTGTCTTCTAAAGAGGAAGATGTCAATTACATGGGAAGGGGCAATTACAACAATTATCAAGGCCCGAGGAACTTCAACAACAACCGGCAATTCAACAATTACCGGCCCAACCATAACCATCCCGGGTTTTCTTACTCTAACCCGGATGGAGCCTTGAACCCTCCCGCTTCTACAAGCACAACTCCACCACCAAGAGCTTCACAAGAACCTCCACCCGGATTCACTCAACCTCCAAAGGATAGAACCGAAATGATGTTTGAACAATTGCTTGGAAGGTTGAGTGGTCTTGAGAGCACGGTGACTTCTATCTCAAAGGCTCAAAAGGTTTTGGAAGCACAAGTGTTCCAAAAGGCGGGTGAAGCACATAGAGATCCGGGAAAGCTTCCCGGAAGAACCGAAGAAAACCCAAGAGGCCAAGTGTTGGCTATTACAACAAGAAGTGGGTTAAGCATGAAGGATCCTTTCCCCAAGGAGAATACTAAAGGGAAACAAGTGGTGAATGAAGAAGAGACCTTGCAAGGAGATGGAGGCAAGAGCAAGGATGTAGAGCCAACCTATGTGGCACCGCCTCCATACAAGCCACCACTACCGTTCCCTCAATCACGAGCAAGAGCTCGCTTGGACAATCACTTTGGTAAGTTCCTTGAACTAATGTCTAAATTGCATATTAACATTCCGTTCATGGATGCTATTTTAGGGATGCCGGCATATGGCAAGTTCTTGAAGGAAATACTCTCCAACAAAAGGAAGTTGGAGGAGTATGGGGAGATAAGAATGACGAAGAGATCCTCGGAGTTGATTCAAACGATGAAGGAGGAGATGCCTCCTAAGCTAAGGGATCCGGGATCCTTTTGTGTGCCAATCGGAGTAGGAGAAGTGAAGTATGATGCCCTATGTGATCTTGGGGCAAGTGTAAGCATCATCCCGCTTGCACTTTGCAACAAGGTTGGGCTAGGAGAGCCGAAGCCGGTCAAGATGACCCTTTACATGGCGGACCGCTCGATCACTCATCCGGTTGGAATCTTGGAGGACATTCCGGTGCAACTAGGGAAGTTCTATGTGCCCATAGAGTTTGTTGTTTTGGACATCCCAGCGGACTACCCGGTTCCTATCATTTTGGGGAGACCTTTCCTAGCTACTTCCGGATGTCTAGTAGATTGCAAGAATGGGACTCTCCCCTTCAATATTGGAGAAGAGAACATCAAGTTCAAGCTATCAACAATGATGAAAGGGCCAACCCTTAATGAAGATGTATTCAACATAGTTGAAGAGGAAGAGTCTAGAGAAGTTGTGAGCTCAATCTTGCTCAAGGATCCACTTGAGAGGGTTCTTAGCTCAAGCTTGATGGAGGAAGGAGTTGAGGAGAGTAGCAATGAAGTAATCAAAGCCTTGAATGCATTGGACGAGCTACCAAGTGTTGGGTTTGAAGTGTTAGAAGAAGAGGAAAACTGCCAGAAAAATCGGACTACAGGGCAAAAATCGGCCGATTTTTGTACTTGTGCTGAAATTTCAGCCAGTTTTGCCAAAACAGAAACTCAGATCGACCCCCCCTCAGAAAAATCGACCGATTTTTCTTCCTGGGTCGATTTTCCTGAGTCTTTTCAGCATCAACCACTTGAGTATGAGCAATCATCAAGGGACTTCAAGGAGGCTTCCATGGCTTTGCAATCATCTCAACCTACATTGTATGGATCGTCTCCAACCGAAAAAGGTCCTCCTCAACTTGATCTCAAACCTCTTCCTTCTCATTTAAAGTATGCTTTCCTTGGTTCAAATTCTACTTATCCGGTGATTGTGAATGCATCTTTGAATGATGATGAGCTTAATAGGTTGTTGAATGAATTGAAACTGCATAGAAAGGCAATAGGATACACCATTGATGATCTTGTTGGCATCAAGCCCTCTTTGTGCATGCATAGGATAATGATGGAAGATAATCACAAACCCTCTATTGAACATCAAAGAAGACTAAATCCTATAATGAAAGAGGTAGTTAAGAAGGAGATCATAAAGTTGCTAGATGCGGGAATTATCTACCCTATCTCGGATAGTAAGTGGGTTAGTCCCGTTCATGTAGTACCTAAGAAGGGTGGGATGACCGTAGTGACTAATGAGAACAATGAACTAATCCCCACTAGAACGGTTACGGGATGGAGGATGTGTATTGATTATAGAAAGCTTAACATGGCCTCTAGGAAAGATCACTTCCCTCTCCCCTTCATTGACCAAATGCTAGAAAGGTTAGCTCAACATTCCCATTTTTGCTACCTAGATGGCTATAGTGGATTCTTCCAAATCCCTATCCACCCCGATGACCAAGAGAAAACAACCTTTACATGTCCATGGGGTACTTTTGCATATAGGAGGATGCCATTTGGGTTGTGTAATGCACCCGCCACTTTCCAAAGGTGTATGATGGCTATCTTTTCGGAATACATAGAAAATATCATGGAAGTGTTTATGGATGATTTCTCTGTTTATGGTTCTTTTTTCGATGATTGCTTGGCTAACTTGTCCTTAGTATTGCAAAGATGTGAGGAGACAAATCTTGTCTTGAATTGGGAAAAATGCCATTTCATGGTAAGTGAAGGCATTGTGTTAGGACACTTGGTGTCTAACCGTGGCATTGAGGTTGATAGGGCCAAAATTGAAACGATAGAGAAGTTGCCACCACCTACCTCGGTGAAAGGGGTAAGGAGTTTCTTAGGGCATGCCGGTTTTTACCGGAGGTTCATTCAAGATTTCTCTAAAATTTCTAAGCCTCTCACTAACCTACTAATGAAGGATGTTGATTTTGTCTTCTCCAAAGATTGCCTTGAGGTTTTTTGTAGGTTGAAGAACGCTTTGACCTCCGCACCCATCATGCAACCTCCGGATTGGAGTTTACCGTTTGAGATCATGTGTGATGCGAGCGATGTAGCCGTTGGGGCTGTTTTGGGGCAAAGGAAAGATGGGCGCACTCATGCCATTTATTATGCTAGCAAGACGCTAGATGATGCCCAACTTAACTATGCCACAACCGAAAAAGAGTTGCTAGCGGTGGTGTACGCCTTTGAGAAGTTTCGGTCATACCTTGTTGGGGCGAAGGTCATTGTCTATACGGATCATGCTGCGATCCGTTACCTCCTTACAAAGAAGGATGCCAAACCTAGGTTGATTCGGTGGATCCTTCTTCTTCAAGAGTTTGATTTGGAAATCCGGGACAAGAAGGGATCCGAGAACTCCGTGGCGGATCACCTTAGTAGACTACCTCCCTTAGAGATTGAGAGAGATGACATCCCGATTGATGACTCATTCCGGGATGAGCAATTGCAAATGGTGGAGGAATGCTTGTTTCAAGTGTCTAGGGGGAGTGAGCCGTGGTATGCCGACATTGTGAACTACCTAGTGTGTGAGGAAGTGCCTCCCGGTTTGACATATACCCAAAGGAAGAAGTTCTTCAAAGATGTGAGGCACTACTATTGGAGCGAGCCACTTTTGTTCAAAAGAGGGCCGGATGGAATGTTTAGAAGATGCATACCGGAGGATGAGGTAGAGAGTGTGATCCGGCATTGCCATTCCTTGCCGTGTGGAGGGCATGCTAGCTCACACAAGACATGTGCTAAAGTGTTGCAATCGGGCTTCTTTTGGCCTAGCTTGTTCAAGGATGTGCAAGGCTTTGTGGTAGCTTGTGATGCTTGCCAAAGGACGGGCAACATCTCAAGGAGGAATGAGATGCCCTTGAACAACATCCAAGAGGTAGAAATATTTGATGTATGGGGTGTGGACTTCATGGGACCTTTCCCCTCTTCATGTGGCAACCTCTACATCCTATTGGCGGTTGACTATGTTTCAAGATGGGTGGAGGCAATCGCCTCTCCTACAAATGATGCCAAGGTTGTGGTGCGGTTCTTCAACCGAGTGATCTTTCCTAGGTTTGGAACACCTAGGGTGATCATAAGCGATGGAGGGAAGCACTTCACCAATAGGAATTTTGGAGCACTTTTGGCTAAGTATGGGGTGACTCATAAGGTGGCAACACCTTACCACCCCCAAACTAGTGGCCAAGTGGAGATCTCCAACCGGGAGATCAAGGCCATTCTTGAGAAGACGGTATCAAGGACGAGAAAGGATTGGGCTATGAAGCTCAATGATGCCTTGTGGGCATATAGGACCGCCTTCAAAACACCAATTGGCACCACTCCTTACAAGTTGGTCTATGGAAAGTCTTGCCACCTTCCGGTAGAGATGGAGCATCGAGCATATTGGGCTATAAGGTGGTTAAACTTTGACCTCAAAGAAGCCGGTGAGAAGCGTTTGCTTGATATAAATGCTCTTGAAGAGATCCGGTTGGATGCTTACGAGAATGCTCGGATCTACAAGGAGCGAACCAAGCGATGGCATGACAAGAGGATCATCCCGAAAGAATTGAGTGAAGGAGACCTTGTCCTTCTCTTCAACTCAAGGCTGCGGCTATTCCCCGGAAAGCTCAAATCAAGATGGACCGGGCCATATGTGGTGAAGAAGATCTTTCCTCATGGAGCGGTAGAGATAGGAGGAGATCATTGTGGTAACTTCAAGGTGAATGGGCATAGATTGAAGAAGTACATCCCGGAAGCCCCGGTGGAAGTGATTGCCCCACTTCACCTTGATTGAAACGCTCCTGAATTTGGTCAAGCTAATGACCTTAAAGAAGAACTTAATGGGAGGCAACCCATTGGTACATATTTTTCCCTTTCTTTTTCTTGCTTTTGTTTAATCTCACTCTTGGTGTGCTTTGTTTTTCTTAGTGTTTTTGGGTGTTAGATCTTGTTGATTGTCATGAGTTATGGGATGTTGGAGGTCATGTGAAAGCCTCATGGACCAGTTGAAGGTACAAGATCCAAGCACATGGACGAGGAAGAAAGTACCCAGGAAAATCGGACTGTTCTTCACAGAAATCGGCCGATTTTCCTGGGCAGATGGTCCGATTTTTCCTCTGTAAAGGAAAGTGATGATCTCCAATCAAGCATGGGTAGAGCAGACGTGGAACTTGGACGGCTTGCGGTGCCAAGCGCGGGTTCCGACACCTTAATGAACATCAAGAGCTCTCTACCATCCTTGATCGATCATCCACCATCATCATTCAATGTGACCCGAAATACCAAAGCATCACCAATTTTACATTGTGAGGACTCTCTTCCACTTCTTTATTTAGTTTCCACATTGGGGACAATGTGTTTCTAAGTATGGGGTGGGGTTTTCATGATCACTTGCATGATTAGCATCTAGGATAGTTTAATTTTGTCACATGTTTCATTATGTCTTGCATTGTACATACATATTTCGAAAAATCCAAAAAAATTCAGAAAAATTTAAAATTTTTGTGCTTTCTAGGCTTGGATATGACCCTAATGATGAATCTTATCTTGTGAATTGGCTATGGATGGCCTTATGTGTTTAATTGATGATGCATATGTGGACTTGAAATACTTATCTTGAATTCCATGAATGACTTGTGATTATGATGCTTGTCTTGATTTAATTGAGGATTGAAAGTCGAAATTGCATGCTAGTTCTTGCACATCAATTAGGAGTGATTGAGGCAATTCATCTTTCTCTACTTCTCATCTTGATCATGTTGTTTGAGCACCTCAATTGATGAAAAATTTGACCTCTTTTGACCCATCCGGGAATAGGAGCATGATAGTGTGTTGATGTGTGTGAAAAGCAAGTGTGGGGTGAAGTTGTTGATGAAAGAATGATGTGAATGAAATGCTGAAATTGTTGTGAAAGTGTAGACAAAAATATAGGTTTGGGGACGTTGGTTTAAATGACAAGTAACTCGGTACACTTCACATAATCGGGTGTTGGTGCCTTGCCAAAGTCAAATAAACCGATAGTCCTAACGAGCTTTGGTATGTGTGCCCGGTGTGGATGCATCTCGAAAAATAGAAAAAGCCCGAGAATGGCTAATCACCAAGGTTTCGGCTTTTGTACACCAATGCCATTGTCTCAAAAATAAAAGAAAGAAAAGAAAATGAAGAAAAATATACACTTGAGGGAAGTTGATAAGAAAATTCGAAGTTGTGGATGTTTAGTTTCTTTCCCGGATTAGCATCACATAGCCTAGAAAATTCCCACCTAATCACAACGTCTCTTGGCCTTCTATTTTACAAGTCCTTATGACCTATTTGCATGTTTGTAAGACTTAGTGATTTAGATTGGATATACTCATGATCATCTTGACTTCTTCATCTTTACATTTCATGGCATGCTATCAAGTTAAGTGTAATTGTCTTTCCATGCTTTCATTTATTTGATACATAATTGCTTGTCCATTGCCATGAAACATGACTATGAAGGTGATCCAATATTAGAAGCACAACTCCAAAAAGATTTTGCCATTTTTTTCTGCATACATAAATCATGTCATCTCTTAGTCTATAGTTGGGAATTTGCTCGGGGACGAGCAAACCTTAAGTATGGGGTATTTTTGATAACACGATTTATGACTTAGGTTTAGGTGATCATTTAGATAGATTTCTCACTCATTCATGCACGTTTTGGCATTGGTTCATGACGTCTTCGCTCAATTCATGCACATTTCTAGAAAAGACGTCTACACTACCTTTTATCGGTTTTGTAGGTAATTCGGGGATCTATTGGACGTTAATTGATACATATGAGGGCCAAGCCTCATGATGGTACATATCCAAAGCATTGGAGGAGCATAATTGGAGCAACAAAGGACACAAAGAACACTATTGGTGCAAGCAATGGACCAACTCATGGCTAGACGATCATAGCACCTTTCTGCTGAAGAAAATCGACCTACACCCAGGAAAATCGGCCGATTTTTTCCTCTGGGTCGATTTTTGGGCATTTGACAGCTTAAGCCACGTGTCCCACGATCTCTTGTCCGTCCTTGCTCTTGGTGGAGAATATAAGTGGTCCTGCAGGTGGTTGCTGAGCATCTCTCCTCTCCCACACTCTCATTCACAGCTCATCAATTTTGTAGGAAGATTGGAGGAGAAGAAAAGCTCTCAAAGATTTAAGGAAGAAGAAGAACACCATTCTAAGAGTCTAGAGGGATTTTGAGTGATTTTGTAGTCTTGGATTGAAGAACTAATTGCAAGGATTGTTAAGAACGTTTTGAATCTTCATTTAGAGTTTGTAAGCCTTGCTACAACTTGGATTTGGCTGAGATTTATTGATTTTGCTTACTCATCTTTCATTATCCATCTACGAACACCATGTATGTTTGTTTGATGATTTTGGATCTTGATATGCACATTATTGGCTAGTTTATTGTGATTCTAGAGTGATGGATTGATGGTTATGGCTTGGGTGATGATAGGACGGACTTATATGTTAGTTTAGGATGATTTGTATGCACGAAACCCATTCCAGAGACAAAAATCGACCTGTTCTTCATCTAGATCGTCCGATTTTTGTATGATCCACCCAATTTTCTTCTCTGTTGTTCTTTAATTGATGAATCTGCATGCTAGGGTCTTTGGTTGTTTAAATCCTAGTGTTTGTCAAGCCTAATTTAGCTTAGAATCACCTAATGCTACCAATCTAAGTGAGGGAAGAGATCTACCCGATGATTTCCGACCTTAGATACCTAAGATGATGAATGCTAGGTAGTAGTGAGCCTCATAAGCCGCTATTGGATCGAATGTGCTAGGATTATTACTTGAGATTTCCCTATTCCGAGACTTACCCGGTAAGGAGAGGGTTACCCTTAAGTAGCATCTAGTTTGTGCGGAATTCCTTACTCTAACCCCTTGAGACCTACCCGGTAATAGGAGTTTGATGCGGGATTAGTGAAGTGAGAGACTTACCCGGTAATCGCTTCCATTAGTGAACATTCTTTCCCAAACACCGCAGCTTGTCCTTAGAATCCTTAGAACCTTGAGTCCAATGCCATAACCGGAAATCTTGACCTCTAGAATCCATTTTTCTCTCTTGATCATTATTGTTGTGCTTTGTGTTACTCGTTCGTTTGCTAGCTTGAGTTGTTAGTTGTTTATCACCTTGCTTGACTTGTGATCTTGTTTGATTACCTCTAAAACCAACAAAAACATTGTGTTTTTCCATTTTCTTATTTTTCATCTTATCTTAGTCTAGATTCACACTATCTTTGATCATTGCTTGACTCGATTTCACCTTAGTCTTTGTGTCGACCTCGGAATACTTACCTTTCTACAAACGTCCCGTACACTGCGGGTTCGCTAGGTAGTTTAGGATTTAGTTCGAGTTTATAAATGTAAAGCTTTTTGTGCTATTTCCTAGCGTAACAGTGATGTTATGTGTAGTTTGTGCCCTATGGGGGAATGTGTTATATGACTTGATTTATCTTGCGGTGGTAGTTTGAGTATATTGTGTATATAGATTAGAAGGTAAGCCTTCTTAGTTTGAGAGTTCATACATCGGCCTTAAGGACTGAGAAGTTCTACGCATAGTAAGTTTCGAGACGAAACTTGTTTTTAGGGGGATATGATATAACGCCCCAAATTTTAGGCGCGTTTGCGATATTTATCTCTCCGGCTTTAATCGATATTTATTAGCTTAAATACTTCTACGAGTATTTTACGTCGTAAATTAAAACTTTTGAGTATATAAATATCGATATATATTATTAACCGTATATATATTATTGTTTAATCCCGTAAATAATTTACGAGAATGACTTCTATATCACAAAGTATATTTTTGCGAGTATATATATATTCCGAAATGTGTTTTGGTAAAATGTTCAGAAAAGTTTTTCGATCTTGAAATACCATCCTAGATATTTTTTGATCGAGCTTAAGTGATTCCCGATTCTTTTTATTTATTTATTTAGCTGTATTGTCTTCTTTCCTACCTCCTTTCCTTGCTTTGCTGGCGCCAGGAGAGAGATCCAACAAAATTGCAGCCCCTTTTGGCTTTCCAGCTCAGCCTCTCCTGAGATGCCGCCCACCTAGCCTTGATCTTGGTGCTAGTTTCTGCACCTATTCCCGACCCCTCGCATCTCCTCCTTATCCCCTGCACTCTCTACACAACAGCAGCTATCTCCCTCCTCTCTTCAGTTCCTCTTCATTTCCGGGATCGAGATACCTCAGCACGGCAGTGCATTGCCTCTCAACTCTCGCGCCTATTTCCCTCCTCGTCCCTCTGCACAACACTCACCTTCTTTTCCCATGTACCTTCACAGCAGCTCCTCACTCCCTCGTCAATCTCTTTTCCTCCTTTCGCTTCAACCACCGGGAACCACCATTGTCGCGCCTGGAAGAGCCTTGCCGGCGACACCAGAACCGGGGAGAAACGCCAAGCCGCCGCCCTGCTTTCACAATCGCCCTCAAAGTTTTCTGTCACCACCAATCGGAATACCGCCACACACCAGGAAGTCGCCGCCTCTTCCAAGATGTGCCGCCGCCGGGAGACCTGGAGCGCCGCCTATCGCCACCGGAACGCCGCCGCCAGTGCAGCCTCCTTCCTCCGCCAAGATGTGCCGCCGCCGGGCATCTCCTTGACTGCTTCCCCAGCCCTGCGCCTTCAATCGATAGGTTAAAGAAACCCTTTTTCAAATTCAACAGCG
>BSUD01000296.1:0-23197 GCA_033239045.1 Fagopyrum esculentum
CATCTTCGGATGGCTTCATCAAAGTTAACGTGGACGGATCCAAGAAGATTGATGGTCATGCTTCTGCAGCGGGTGTGGTAAGGAATAGGGAATGGTTGAGTAAGTTTGGTGTCAATCTAGGGATATGCTCGGTCCCATGGCTTAGTTATGGGGAATGTTGCATGGCCTTAGGACCGCTTGGGAGTTGGGTTATCGATCAGTCATCATTGAAACTAACTCCCAATTGGTTACCAATCTCCATAAGAATCACTTCGCCCCTCACCATCCCCTTGCTAGTCTGGTACATTTGTGTCAAGACTTATTAAAAAGAAACTGGAATATCCAGTATCGTCATGCCTTCAGTGAGGCGAATAGAGCTGTGGACTTTTGTTGCTAATTTTGCTATAAACCTTCCTATTGGATTGAGTGTATTTGTGAGAATGGCTACAAATATTAAAAAGCCAAACTTGTTTTATTCCACTGAGATATACGTGTATATATACAAATGACCTAGGATTAGTTTACTAAAATACTAATACATAATATTAGCAAAAGGAAACAAACTTATTCTGCAGTACCAATTTAGGGAGGTGAATACATATGTCAAGGGATATTGTATCACTCCCCCTCAAGTTGGAGCATGAATGTCTCGAATGCCCAATTTGCGAAGGAGGAAACGAAATTGATGTTGACCTAAGGCCTTAGTAAGAATATCAGCAAGTTGATGTGCGGAGCGAACGTGTGCAGTTTTAATGTTGCCGTTTTGAACTTCATCCCGAATTACATGACAATCGATCTCGATATGCTTTGTGCGCTCGTGAAACACCGGGTTGGAGGCGATGTGTAATGCAGATTTGTTGTCACACCAAAGCGTCATGGGTTGTTGATGATTGACATTAAATGAACGTAGGAGGGACTTTAGCCACTTGAGTTCACACGTTGTGGTAGCCATGGCCCGATACTCGGCTTCAGCAGAGGATCGAGAAACGGTTGTTTGTTTCTTTGTCTTCCAAGAGATAGGTGAACCTCCCAAAAATATAAAGAAACCAGTTAAAGACCGTCGTGTTAATGGACATGTAGCATAATCGGAGTCGCAAAAAGCATTGAGTTTTAGAGAACTTGAACGAGGGAAGAAAATACCTTGTCCGGGGCTCGTCTTTAAATAGCGTAAGACTCGAAGACTGGCAAGCCATTGGTTTTCGGTAGGTCTTTGCATATATTGAGCGAGGACATGGACACAATAGCTGAGGTCGGGTCGGGTTATTGTGAGGTAAATCAATCGACCGATAAGGCGCCGGTATTGTGCTGGATTTGAAAACGGGGGACTTGTATCCAATGACAGATTATGACCTGGCTCAATAGGAAAAGGAGAAGGACGGGATCCAAGATTACCAGACTCTTGTAAAATGTCGAGAGTATACTTACGTTGGGATAGGAACAAACCATTCGGTGTTCGAGTGAGTTCGAGGCCAAGAAAGTAACGTAAGACACCCAAGTCTTTCATATGAAAGCACTTATGGAGATAAGCCTTGAATCGTGTTATAGTTGCTGGATCATTTCCTGCAATAACGAGATCGTCAACATAGATAAGGATATGTAGTTCAATACCTGGTTTAGTGTAGGAGAACAATGAGTAATCTGCGTATGACTGTCGGAACCCAACTCGGATGAGTGCAGATCGAAGCTTGGCGAACCAGTTCCTAGGCGATTGTCGAAGACCGTAGATGGATTTACGCAAATGACACACTTTTGAGGTGTCGGTTGTTTGGAACCCGGGAGGAAGCTTCATATAAACGTCTTCATGTAAATCACCGTGTAGGAATGCGTTGTGGACGTCCATTTGATGGAGCTCCCAATTCCGAATGGATGCTACTGCAAGAAAGACTTTCACAGAAACCATCTTAGCCACAGGTGCAAAAGTTTCGGTGTAGTCTGTACCTTCGGTTTGATTGTTTCCCAAGGCGACCAATCGGGCCTTGTATCGTTCGATAGAACCATCGGCGTTGAGCTTAGTACGGAATACCCACTTACAACCTATGGATTTCTTTCCAGGAGGTAGGGAGATGATAGACCATGTGTGATTACGTTGTAAAGCGTCAAGTTCATCCTTCATCGCCGTTCGCCAATGTGAGTATCGATTAGCGTCTTTAAATGATGTTGGATCCGGATGAGCAGCGGAGACAGACAAGTAGCATCTGTATGAAGGAGAGAGATGAGAGTACGAGAGATAATCGGATATAGGGTAAGAAGACCTACCTTGCGCCTTGACTGAAGTAGGAATGAGATTCGTGTTGTATGTAGTGGTATGGTTACATACATAATCTCGATGTAATGTGTTTGGTATGCGAGATCGTGTGCTGCGTCGAATAGGCAACTGAGTTGAAATAGAATTATCTTCTAGAGAAATTTGATCCGAAATTATAGGGGAAGAGGGCATATGAGGATCTATAGTTGGTTGATTTTGGATCGGAATATGCGGATGGGTGGGAAGAGTAGATGGGGAAGGTATAATATTTGCAGGAGATTGGCAAGTATCCATAGATACAGGATCGTCAAATATTATAGGATTGGGGATAGAAAACTTTCCTGAGATATTTTGATTATAATCAATAGAATAGGTAGGAGAGAGATTGGGGGGATTTGAATTAGGTAGGGCAATATTTTCATTATTTGTGGATAAGAAGGGAGGGGGATCCGTGTGATTGGATTGGGGAGTAGGATTAAATGGGTTAGGTGGGGTAGGGTTAGAAGAGAGAGAAATATTGGGAGGGGGGTCCGTGTGATCTGATTGGGTAGTAATATTAGATGGGTTAGGTGGGGTAGGGTTAGGAGAGATAGAAATATTTTGAATAAGTTCCTGTTTAAACGGAAAAATATTTTCGTGAAAAATAACGTCACGTGATACAAAAATCGATTTAGTTTCTAGATCATATAGTCTCCATCCTTTTTGGTTGAAAGGGTAGCCTAGAAAAATACATTTTCGACTACGAGAATTAAATTTGTTTTTGTCTCTTGGTAATTTTGAAGCGTAACATAAACACCCGAAAATACGAAAGTGTGTATACGTGGGTTTTTGTTTATAAAGCATTTCAAAAGGAGTTTTATTTTGAATAATTGAACTAGGAGTGCGATTAATTAAGTAGCAAGCCGTTAAAATTGCTTCGCCCCAAAAAATGATTGGTAGAGAAGCTTGAAATAAAAGGGCTCGAGCGACGTTAAGTATATGTCGATGTTTACGCTCAACACGCCCGTTTTGTTGCGGTGTATAGGTGCACGATGTTTCAAACAAAATGCCATTATCATTAAAAAAGGATTTAAGAGAAATGAATTCGGATCCATTATCACTGCGGAATTTTTTAGTAGTTGATTGAAATTGTGTTTGACACATTTTGACAAAATTTTTAATTATTCTTGAAACTTCGGATTTATTAGATATTAGAAAAACCCATGTAATTCTAGAATAATCATCTAGGGGAGTTAAAAAATAAAACGCTCCACATAGAGATGAAATACGATATGGTCCCCATACATCACAATGTATTAAATCAAATACCGATGTAGCATTAGAAGTACTTATAGGAAAAACAATACGCGTTTGCTTGGCTCGGTAACAAACGTCACAAGGAGCCTTTTTGTTTTGAGAAATAGAAGAGGAGGTAACTCCCGGAAAAGTTTCAAGTAATTGAAAAGCAGGATGCCCTAGTCGTTGGTGCCATAGGACAGTTTTATTGGAATGAAAAACAGAAGTGGGTGCGGCGGAATAGACGGGTAGAGGGTTGAACCAACTTAGCCAATACACGCCATCACGAGTCTCACCCGCTCCAATCGGCGTCTGCGTAGTGAGGTCCTGTATAACGCATAATTTAGAAGTTAGGATAACGGTACATGATAATTGTTTAGTGAGGCATCCAATCGAAATGAGATTACATTTTAAGCCGGGAACAAATAATACATTGTTTAAAATAAAATTTGAATTAAAATTAACCGATCCTGCAGATTTTGCTGTTGCTAAAATACCATTTGGAAGTTGAATGGTGTAATCCGATCCATTAGTAATATTAAACAACAATTTTCGATTACCTGTCATGTGAAAAAAGGCACCGCTATCTAATATCCATGAGTTAAAATTGTTACCTGATAGTGTATCATTGGACGTTGCATGATATGTTTTGAATTTCTCAAATAAGTCAGCCCACTGGTCCTCAGTAACATTTGAACCAAGATGAATACGATCCTGGGATGAAATTGGAGTCACTGCAGCATGGGCATGTGCTGTTTGTATAGCACTACTAGTGCCATCTAGTGGAGTAGTATTGGGTGATTTGTTGACAGAAGAACGAGATCGAGATGGTGGTGCACCGGTGGTGGGATTAGAGACCCCTTTTCCATTGTTCCACCATTCAGGGAACCCGATAATTTTGAAACACGAGGCCTTGTCATGACCGGATCTGTTGCAATGAGTACAAAAGAGAGAGGATTTGTCCGGTTTACCTTGATTCGTGCGCGAAGCCCCTCGAACAGCAAGTGCGAGTGAGTCGGTGTGGACCTCCCTTTCTTTTGACTCATTATGTGTGCATTCTTCCTGTATAGCAAGTGCATAAACCTTATTAAGGGTGGGTAATACCTCTTTAGATATGACGGAAGATCGTAGATGAGCGTAGTTGTCATCGAGTCCTAGGAGAAACTGGTGGACTCGCTCATCATCACGAGCCGTTGATAAGATCTTAGCACAAGGATTGCAGATATCCTTATGAGATGGGAGACACGCAGCAAGTTCGTCCCATAAGCGACGAAGTCGTCCATAGTAAGATGTGATGCTTTGGCCTTGTTGAGAGCAATGACCTATATCGGATCTCAGCTTGAGGATACGCGGTCCATTGCCGACCGAGAATCTTTGCTCGATATCAAGCCAAAGTGCACGTACTGTGTCAAAGTATGTTAGGGAAGAACGAAGTGTAGAATCAACCGATTGTATCGTCCATCCGATTAACATCGAGTTGACGGTGTGCCAATGGATGTAGTCGGCAGAATCAACATCAGGTTCGGTAATGCTACCATCAATGAACCCTAATTTTCTTTTGGCACGAAATGCATTTGTCATATTTCGTGACCAATCTGAGTAGTTAACCCCTTTGAGAATCACCGAGCATATGGAAAGGCCGGGATGATCCGAAGGGTGAAGATAGTAAGGATCTGTGATATCGAGTGTTTTGGTGGTGGACATAATCGAGTTTTGAGACTCAAGAAGAGAGGATCGTTTGAAAGCCTGATACCATGTGAGAATGGCTACAAATATTAAAAAGCCAAACTTGTTTTATTCCACTGAGATATACGTGTATATATACAAATGACCTAGGATTAGTTTACTAAAATACTAATACATAATATTAGCAAAAGGAAACAAACTTATTCTGCAGTACCAATTTAGGGAGGTGAATACATATGTCAAGGGATATTGTATCAGTATTGTGTGACCCGCCGGAGGGTGTAGTTGATCTTTTACTTGATGATGTATGGGGTTGGGCTATCCTCCATGTGATGACTACTTAGCCCTCTTTCCAATTAATAAAAGTGCATCAAGATGCGCCGGAGACCACTGACTCTCCTTCTCACCAAAAAAAAGTACTTGTGAAGAAATGCTTTGCTTGCTTGTTATTGTATGTGATGCACATAGTTATACATTGTTTGTAACTAATTCATTTACACTCTTACTCCCAACAACCCCCTCAAACTAGGAATTGCTTGCATTCCTAGTTTGGAAAGTAAACGATCTTGTTGGGGAGAAGGAACAATCTTAGTCATTATATCAAATAATTTATCTTTGGTAGAGACATGATGGAGATGCAAAAGGCCTTCCATGACTTTGTCCCTAGTAAAATGACAATCGATTTCAATATGTTTAGTTCGTTCATGAAAAATTGGGTTTTTGCTTAGTTGAATGGTTGAGCTATTGTCACAGTGTAGATGATTCGGTTGTGGTAGTTGCACGTCTAGCTCTTGTAATAGACGAACCAAACATGTAATTTCAGTTGCAGCTTGAGCCATGACTCGGTATTCTGCCTCAACTGAGCTCCTAGAAACGGTGCTTTGTTTCTTTGACATCCAACTGATCGGAGATGTGCCAAGTAAGACAACATAGCCACTTACACTGAGTCTTGTATAAGGACATGAAGCCTAGGATGATCACACCTGTTGAGTAAGATGTTGTTCCCTATTGTGCCTTGGATATATCGTAGTGTATGTCGAAGGGCGTCCATATGAGAAGAATATGGCTCTTGCATATATTGGCTAAAACATATATATCTGGTCTCGTGTTGGTGAGAAAATTAAGCTTGCCTACAAGAGAGCGATATAGAGAAGCATCTGGAAGTGGTGTACCATCATGAGGAAGAAGCTTGAAATGTAATGGAAAGGGAGTTGACGTGGGCTTGCCAGAAGAAGGTTAACCTCAGTCAACAACTCCAGAATAAATCTCCTTTGAGCAAGAACAATGCCAAAAGATGTGTGAGCTACTTCAAGCCCTAGGAAAAACTGAAGGATCTCGAGGTCTTTAATGTTGAATGTGCAATCCAGAGAAGTCTTGAGAGATGCAAATGTAGCTTCACTCGAGCATGTGACTAAAAGATCATCAAACATATATTAAAATAATGGTGATATCTTGGCCAATACGTTTAAGGAATAGAGAGTAGCCATTTTTAGATTGACGAAAACCTCGTTCAATTAGGGCAGTGGTGAGACGATGGAACCATTGGTGGATACTTGTTTGAAGCCATATAAGGACTTCTTTAGCTTGCATACAAGGGACAAAAGATTGGGGATACAAGGTGGAAGCTTCATGTATATATACATCTTCAAATAAATTACCATGGAGGAATACATTCTTCCCGTCCATTTGATAAAGAATACAACCATTGGAAGCAGCAATATCAAGAATGGTTCGAATGGTGGTCATCTTAACAACAGGAGAAAACGTCTCGTGATAATCAATACCTTCTCATTGATTGAATCCTTTAGCAATTAGGCGTGCTTTGCATCTTTCTAGGCTTCCATCCGCTTTCAATTTAACCTTAAAAACTCACTTGCAACCGATTTCTTTCTTGTTAGGTGGTAAAGGAGTTAATTCCCATGTGTGATTGCGTTGTAGTGCTTGATACTCCTTTTACATAGATCTTTGGAAGCCTCGGTGTAGGTTGTAGGCTCAACAAAAGAGGTTAATGAAATAGAAGAAGGTGATGGAGAGCAAGAGCTATATACGCAAATGAAGTTGGAGAGATATGATGGTTGTTTGATAGGTCAAATAGAACATCGAGGTTGTGAAGACAAAGAAGGTAAGATAGTTGGTAGGTAATAGGGTCTGGATGAGATGGTGACTCTATAATAGGACTAGATGATTGGGTTGATGAAGATGCAATGTGTTCATGGTCATAAGAAGAAATGCCTTCTTCATGAGAGAAAATAGTAGAGGGTGACGTAGGCAAGAAGAAAAGGGAGTCAATAGTGGAAGTGGTAGGAACAATATATAGGAAATAGGGAAGATGAAGTTGGTGATATGTGATGAAAAGGTAAGTATTTCTCATGAAAAACAATATATAGAGTGAGTACTTTGTACTCTTTTTGGCCATGTGGGTAGACAATGAAGACACAAGACTAGGCACATGGATAAAATTTATCTCGGTGAAATTTTGGTGTATGAACAAAGCATAGGCAACCAAAGACATGAAGGTGATCAAAAGTTGGTTGGTTGTGAAACAAGACTTCATAGGGTGTCTTGTAATCAAGGATAGGGGCAGGCCGTCTATTGATGAGGTAAGTGGCCTTCAAGATGCAATTTCCCCAATAGGAGGATGGAAGTTTGGATTGGATATAAAGAGACCTAGCTACCTCCAAAAGACGTCTTTGTTAACGTTCAACAATGTTATTTTGTTGTGGGGTGTATACACATGATGTTTGTTTGATGGTTATCTTGAATTGATTCTTGATCATGATGGCAAAGGATTTCAAGAGGGATAGGGAAGTGCTTTTGTGTGTCTATAGATAGGTCCATGTACAACGTGAGTGGTCATCAACAATAGTAAGAAAGTAGGAAAAGCCATTATATGTATGGTGTTTATAGGGACCCATGTATCAATGTGGATAAGATCAAAAATTTGGTTAGATCTTATGGAAGAAATGGGAAAGGCACGTCTATGTTGGCGAGCTTGAGGGCATATAGTACAACTAGAATGGATCTTGGAGACATGTAGCTTGTTATTGATAAAATGGATTTGATCAAAAGGTATGTGACCTAAACGACAATGCCACAACTCAATAGGAAGTATACTATGAATAAGATTTAAAGAGAAACCATCCTTGTTTGATGTATTACAAGTTTGAGAGGTAAAAGATTAACTAAGAACAGGAGGTTTGTCGATCACGGACAACCCTCTAAAAGCTCGTCCAATCACCGGTTGGTTCTTCGTCGAAGGGTCTTGGATAATGCATGCATGGGGAGTAAACAAAATGTGAGATGTCTAAGTCATTGGACAATTGATTAATAGAGATAAGATTGAAGTGAAAATCTGGTACGTGAAGTACATGAGATAACGTGAGTTTGTCATTGATGAAAACAATGCCATGATGTACAACGGGAGCGCGTTTACCATTTGGCATGATGATGAAGGACGGGCTTGGTATGGGAGTATATGAAGTGAAAAGCTCAAAGTTGGGAGTGATATGGTCAGTAACACCGCTGTCCAAGATTCATTTCGAGCCAAGTTTATAAGACAAGTAACAAGAAGTGTAGCTTGATCATTGTTAGGATCTTGGGATTGTTTCATGTCCAGGAGAGCAAGAATGGAGGACATCTGGTCTAGAGTGAAGGAATTTGTGATTGAACGAGCATCGAGCTTATGTCCTACTGGATAACCAACTATTTTCCAACACTTGTTGGTGTCATGACTGACAATCTGGAAACGTGAACACCATGGGAGGCCTGGTACTTGTGATGTTGGATATCCTATTAGCTTCCAACAACGATCGGAATTATGACCTCGAACTTTGCAATGGTCACAATAAGGACGTGCACTTTGATTGAAACATGTTCTAGAATCAGGAACGGAATGTCCTCGAGACATTTGCTTGAAAGAGTTGTTGCGATGTTGAGAATACAATGTTGAGGCATTAGCATCTAGTGTCGGCTTATTAGAGAGTCCCTCTGTATTTCTTCTTAAAGAAATAGCTTATACACCTCATTAAGAGTTCAACTAGGATTCATCATTAGAATATGAGAACGAACCAGATTAAATGATTCATTGAGACCGACCAAGAACTGAATAATTCACTGGTCATGGATCATGGCTAGGGCAACAGAATTGGAACAACATTTGCAGATGTGATGTGCCAAAGCAATAGCATAATCGTCCCATATTTTCTTCATACTAGTGAAATAAGAAGTAATCAACCGATTACCTTGCAAAATTAGAGACAATTCCTTCTGAATCTGGTAGAGACTTGTCCAATTGAATTTGCCAAACCGAATCGTCAATTCAGTCCAAATCTGGGCAGATGTGTTACAAAATAACACTTATTCTCCAATCTCCTTCTCCATAGAGTGTAGAAGCCATGAGATTAGCATACTATTTCATTGGTCCCATTTAGCAATCATCTTGGGATCAGATTCAGGTCGTTCGCAATCATCATTGACGAAAGCGAGACTTCCATTGCTCTCTTCCAACGAGAATAGTTGGAGATGCTGAGAGGAGTGATAGATAATTAAGAGAGGGAGCATCAAGTGATGTAGTTGGATCTAAAGTAAGAATGTATTATCAATTGTGGGAGGATCATCATGAGATTCTTGTGTGTTTGTCATGTCAGAAGGGACATGAAGCTTAGAGAGCCTTTGATATCATATTACATATTGTAGGAGAAAGAGAGGGGAGAGAGAGAATAAGAAGAAGAAGTAGTAGAAGAAGGAGGAGGAGGAGGAGGAGGAGGAGGAGGAGAGAGAGAGAGAGAGAGAGAGAGAGAGAGAGAGAGAGAGGATGTTAACACGATGTACTTGTGACTAAATGATTTGCTTGCTTGTTACTGTATGTGATGCACATATTTATACATTGTTTTGTAACTAATTTAGTTACACTCTTACTCTCAACACAAACCCTAGTTTTTCTTTCGCTTCTTTTAGTGTATTTGGAATTTTTGAATTTATCATATTTAAGAAAAAATATTTATTGATTAGTAAAATATTAGAAGGATAATATACGAAGAGAATTCGGATCTAGTTTGGGTTGGCGGGAAATTAAAGTGGCATGCTCATCACAAAAGTTTCCAAAATGATTGGTCATAGTTAGTTTTGGACTTTACCAAATTAAGAAAAGAAGATGTACTTGTGAACATCCAGATATACGGACATGTTTGTGCAAGCTCTCATCTCTTGTTCCTCACTTGCAACTTAGTTATTACGGCGATCCGTGAACTCGTTACTTTTGACTATTGACACTTAATTAAAATACTCTCATACTCATTTACGTCGGTGTTACAGATATATAAACAACAACTCATAGCATATTTTGTTGTACATATTCTCTTTATCACACAATAGCCCTCTTATTCTATATATTTCCCTTATGTGTCCTGTATACTCTATACCCCTTCAAGCTGGACAAGGGAGAGCGATACCAAGCTTGATATAGAGGAATATATGTTGTTGCTCTCCAAGGGCTTTTGTAAACACATCAACTAGTTTGAGAGATGATGGAACATGAACCATGGACAGGAATCACCTTTGGACTTTGTGTCGAACAAAATAGCCATCGATGCGTAAGTGTTTGGTTCTTTCGTGAAAAACTAGGTTGGCAACAAGGTGATGGGCAACCTTATTGTCGCATTGTAGAGGTACGAGACGAGGAACTTGTACTCCTAAGTTGAGAAGGAGGCCATCAATCTACACAATTTCACTAGCCGTCATAGACATGGCACGGTACTCACTCATGGTTGAACACTTAGAAACCGTCTTCAACTTCTTAGTTTTCCAGATGCAAGTGAACGACCTCAAAATAGGCAATAACTAGTGATTGATCGGCAAGTGTAAGCATATGAATCCCAATCAGCATTTAATGTATGCAGTGAGGTGAAGATCACTCTGAATCGGGTAATGTAGGGCAACATTGATAGGGCCCTTCAAATATCGAATAAGATAGATATATAGTTGTTTGACAATGAGGTAGTCGCTGAGAGGCCAAGAACTAGCTTAATTGTTAAACATAGTAAGCAATGTCGGGTCATGTGAGAAAGAGGTAGAAAAGGCGGGTCATGAGACGACAATAGGATTCAGGGTTGATCAAATGACTCACCTGAATCGGGAGTGAGTTTGAGATTACGCTACATGGGAAATGAAGTAGGCTTATTATCAAAGAAGTGGGAGTCTTGAAGAATATCATGCACGTACTTGGGTTGATTACTGAGGATGCCAGAAGCATCTGGAGAGATCTCCATTACTAGGAAAAAACGAGCAAATTCTAAATCTTTGATGGTGAAAGCATTGTCAAGTTGAGCTTTAAGAGAAGATTTGTCGGAAGGGACATCACCGGTGATGATAACATCATCCACATAAACAAGAACTATGGTGGTTCCTTGAGAATAAGTCTGAACAAAGAGAGAATAATCCTGGTAGGATTGAACATAGCCTATTTGAACGAGCAACTCAGTGAACTCGATGTTCCATTGACGGCTAGCCTACTTAAGCCTATAAAATGACTTCTTTAATCGACAAACATGCCCAAAAGGAACTTTGGTATATCCTTGGAGAGGAATCATGAAGACCTCCTCATCGAGAAACTCATGTCGGAAGGGAAATCCTTGGCTTGTTGGTACTGAGAAGGTTCGAAAGATGAAATGGCATTGCAGAAAGAGTGTACAAACTCAGAAGAGTGACTAGATATATCAAATTGGTACATTAAAGATGACTTGATTGGAGTTGGTGAAGTAATAGAATTGCAAGCATAATCTTGCAAATAAGCCAAACGGTGGATGTTACGATATGATTAGGTCTTTAAGAAAGGACAAAAAAGGTGGAGATTATGGATGACTGATCAAAAGGAACTTGAATTGGGCGGAAGAAAGGATCAGTGGAAGGAGATGAAACGGAAGAAATGGTAGGAGGAAATAGGAGGTGTTGGTGAGGGTTTGCTTTGAGCATGAAGGTCATTGTCAACAGCAGGTGAAACGAGTGGTAAGGAAGAAGATGAAGCATGAGATAGGCTATCATGAGAGGAAACTTTGAATGGGAAAATATGCTCTTTGAAAATTAATTGTCGACTAACCATGATCTTGTTGGTTTGTTGATTCAACACCTTGTAAGTTTTTTGGCTAGGGGTAGCTAATATAACTATTACGATTATTTCAAAAAAAAATTTAAAAAAAAAAACAATTTTATAATAAGTTTTTTCAACAACCAACCTTTTAAACTTTTTTATAACTTAATCCACTGATAAGATATATTTCATTAAATTAAAATGCAGTTTTTAAGTAAATTTTCAATAAGTATTTCATCATATTATTTAGAATATCTTATTATACATTATTAAATTTTAAATAAGTATTTTTTCTAAAAATAAATTTACCCTGTAATACCCTGGTTTTGGAATTTTTCGTAATCGATTTAAATTGGATTAAATCGAGTTGGTTGATTTGTCAGTAAGTTAAAGAAGAATTCAATTGGAGATTTTGAGGCAGGCTTATTTTGACGTTATTTGTGAAATTTAGAAATCCCATTGAGAATACGCTACAACAACGAGATATATTCCCGGAAGCTACTATTTATCTCCTTTCCCGCAAAAACCCTAAACATTAATGATCACCGGAAAGCAACACTTCGTGCCCTAACTTGCTTACCAATTACCGCATCCATTGGACGCAGAAACCATGCTGCCGTCGAGCCGTTGTTGCCACCTACCCGAGGCCGCACTAGCTTGCCTCACGGCTGAGCCAAACCTCCGATCCTCCACCCCTTTTCATTGGCCGAATCGAGCTCCGTCGGAAAAGCCACACAACGCCAAATCTGTGCCGCCAACAACCAATGCACCATTATCGATCCCGGATTTGTGCCGAATCGGGTAGCCACTAGACCTGTTCATATCTAGACCCGGATCGGGCTCGGGTCGAGCTTTATAAAATATTGAGTCCGTTTAGCCGGGGCTAGAATGGGTGTCGTACCGCCCGGCCGGGCAGGGCTCGCGGGTACCCGTTTTTCAATTTTTCTAAGCAAAATATTTTATAAAAATGTTTTTAATTTGATTTTATTTAAAACTAAATTATATTTAATGAATTTTATGTAAAATATATTAAATATATTATAATTATACTACATATTTTATATTAATACTTAATATCTATAATAATTATAATATAATATTTTTATTTTCTATTTTTTTACTCGGTTGATGGCCAGGCTGTTTGGCCCGGTTGGGTCTAGAATATTATCCGAATCCGGCCCAACAGGTTTGTTATGTCGGACTTTTTGGCCCGATCGAACTTGTTCGAATGTTGATACCGTCGGACGGGCTGCCCGGATTTGAAGAGGCGTGTAGTAGCCACCGGTCGTCGCTGAAGGAAAGCCTTCTGAGAATCCGAACCGAGTCGCCGCCATCGGCAAGCCTACACTGGGCCTCGCTGGAAGGGGCCGCCGTCACTGGAGACACCATTGGTGACCACCTTCCGCGTCCTCCTCAACGAGCCGGATCTTCAACAGCGCGCCACTGTCAAGTCGGAAATCGCCGCCCAGATCCGCCGTCGTTTCCGCCTCGCCAGTAACCGCCAGATCTGCCATTGTTGCCGCCATTTTCCTTGGTTACCAGAGCCTTCATCGCCTGAATCGAACGCCACATCTGTCAACCTCCTCAGTCCTCAGGTGAGACAAACCTAGATCTGGTCAAACAGACTTTGACTAATTTTGGTTTAACTACAAAAGGCGCCCATACTTAGGGCCTGTTTACCTTGAGGGTTTATAAACTAAATGATAATTTATAAACCTTTGTTGATTTTGTGTAATCGTTTATATGAGTTTTTATGTGAACGAGTTTATTTGGGTTTTTAAACCCGTAAAAAATAACCTTCTCAAGATGAGGTTATTTTTATTTGGGTTTTTAAATCCGTATAAACCCATTTAGTTTATAAACCCGAATAAACTCAAACCCTTACTAAACAGGCCCTTAATATTTGCAAGAATGTCCCGAGTTTCATAAGTTGCGTCAATTACCCTTATACTGGATAATTACAGAAATTGCCCAAAATTTGTATTTACAGGAATGACCTAAACTTTTGAAAATTCACAAAATGTCCTGAATTGAGTTATTACATAATATAACCCAAATATATAATTACAGAATATGTCCCAAACATTTATAATTATAATTAATGACCTAAATTTTAACAAATGGAGTTAAACTTGTACAATTGACTTATTTAGGTTTTCAAAGGCATGTTTGGATGAGAAGATGGTATTTTTACTTCGATAAGAGAGACTCTCCATTCGTTTAACTCCGATCAGTGAGCCTTTAACATAGACATGAGTTCGGTTTGGGCTAAACCACCGAACCGGCGGTTTGGGTGGATTGGTCGAACCGGCGGTTTAGGTTTGCCGGTTTGACAAAACCGGTGGTCAACGGTTTAGATTTTAACCTCCGGTTTGGTTATTTTTTTTATTTTTAAAGGGACCAAACCGGCAGGTTTGATCCTTAAAACCGGCGGTTCGCTGCCGGTTTGTTCCGGCTTCCTTTTTTTTTTTTAAACTGCCGGTTTGGTTTTTTCCGGTTTAGGTTTAGGACCCAAGTCTACTCCAACACCCTTAGTTGAATATCGTTTTGTTTGGATGTTGGTTGTAGGTTTGAGATAATTGTGTGAGTTGAATGTATTTGTATTGTGATATTATTATTAGGTACTTGGTTGCTTACATTGTATTGGTGATTGTTTGACTTCGGCTTTTCGAGGTAAGTCATATTGACTTTACTTAATTGTTTTGCAGTTTCGGATCAAGGTTGTCATTGATCGTGAGTAGGACTTATATTATTATTATTATTATTATTATTATTATTATTATTATTATTATTATTATTATTATTATTATTATTATTATTATTATTATTATTATTATTATTATACTTTATCTCTTTATTTCTTTACCAATGTTGTAAGTTAAATTATGTGTTGATTTTATTACCTTACGGGTTTTAGATAGTACTTGTTGTTTGTGTGAGTAGTCGAGAGTTGTGTTAATTATGATGTGTTTGCCAGGATCGAGATAGTGATAAATAGAGATGTGATTGATACTACATTAGATAGAGTAGTGATTGAGATAATAACAAACATATTAGAGATTGAGATTATAACACACATAGTTGTGATTGAGATTGTGACAAATTGAGTTATGCATGATGTTGTGAGTTGTGTTGAGAATAGGGTATGTAATTGGTTATGCTATGCAATGATAGTTACGCCTAGAGGGTAATTGATTATTTTACGGACGGACAGTTACACCTCATGATGCCGGATTGCAACATATGATTTTATGATATATTGGATTAGGCTAATTCGTTATGTTACGCACTGATAGTTAAGCCTAGAGGGTAATTGGTTATGTTACACACTAACGATTACGTCTCAAGAGATCCAATTATGATTGACGGGTTATATGATAAATTGGATTAGGCTAGTTGGTTATGTTACGCAATGACAATTACGCCTAGAGGGTAATTGGTTATGTTACACACTGACAATTACGTCTCAAAAGACCCAATTGTGATAGACGTGTTATATACTTATATGATATATTGGACTAGGCTAATTGGTTATGTTACACATTGACAATTAAGCCTAGAGGGTAATTGGTTATGTTACGCACTAACAGTCACACCTCAGGAGAGCAAATGGTGGCCGATTGTTAGGAATGAGGGATGTTGTTTTATATGGACACAAATGTATGACATTGATGATTACGAAGATATGCCGTTGTTATATGAGCAAAGATAGGTATAGTCATGGATGATGAGAGTTGTTGATGGATAATTATAGGGTTAGGATCACCGTTACCTTATCTTGTTTTATTTGTTGTTATGGTTTTTAGTTATTATATATTTATATCGTACATATTTGCTTAGCTTTTTTCTTCTTTTTCTTGATGCTTTTCACTAGATGATTTAAGTATATGCTTATATTTAAATATTATTCTTGATAACTTGATTTTCGTGTCCCTTACATGATATGCACGAGTTTAACATGATTTCGAAGCTTAGACTTTATTCTTGGATCGTTAGCTAATGGTTCACCTATTGTTGTTTTAGGATCTTTTTCACATATTGGACTCGCCTTGGAGACTATCTTCCGGAAGATGATGTACAAACGGAATCGCAGGTGCCTTATTATTTTGAGAATGGTTGTTTGTCTTGGTCTCGAGTTTTTTGTTTGTTGAGTTTAAGTCGGGAGTTGTTTCGCCTTTGTATTTCCTTTTGTATGGTTTTAAGTTAGCAATATCTATTTTGTTTTGAGAATAACGGTCGGAAGTTTTATTTTATATTTGTCGTGCTCTTGGAAAAGTTCAATAGTAGATTTGTTGCCAAGCTAATTCTAGTGGACTCATTGTGTGGCCCACATCCATTCCTAGTGACACCTCGGGTTTCAAATTCGTGGCGTTACATACCCCATAAGTTAGTTGATGTATCTTTTATTTTTGTTGAATTTTTTTTACAAATTAATTAATTAATTATTATAATTGTATATTATGTCAAAATAATATACTATATCACCAAATACTAATAAAAACAATAAAGGTGAGTCAATTTAGCGATATATACTTTATAAGGCAGTTCACTTATAAGAATTTTCAATAAATAAATTCTCATAAAATGTGATTTTATAAAAAAATTCAATGTTTTAAAGGAAATAAGTAAACTTTTTCGTGTGCATTTAATTTGTGACCACGCTTTTCTCCATCATCTACTATGACCACAACTCACTACTTATTTATCTTCTAAAACACATTTTAATCTATAAATATTGACAATTTTATTATAGTTGAACCCCTCACAAAGTACGGGTTAATACTAGTACTCTGCTAAAACAACTCACATTTCGCCTACGTGTCGTCTCTTGAGGTCATCCACTCATCTTTTTTTTTTCAACTTAATTACAGATTTGTCTCATTATATTTACAGTTTTGCTATTATTTCTTTAAAACAAAATTCAATTTATAAGTATTTTACATGTCATATTTCACGTCAATAAAATTTACTTTCATCAGATTTGTCACCTAATTTTTGGAATTTAGGTCGATCCAAATATTTAAAATTATTGATATCTTATGATTATTAAATTAAAAATAATTCTTTCTTTAAATTACCTAATTACTTTTATAGTCATGTTTAAATTACTATATAATATATCATAGTTTACCTATATAATTTATAGTATTTAAAAAAAATACAAACGATTCACCTAATTAATTTTATATTTTGATCCAACTATTGAAAGTTGTTGAGTTTTTTTGAAAAAGAAACAATCACATAGAGAAGAAGTTTATAACCGGAATGGAAAAAGTTAAAAATAGAGTAGATTTTGGGGGCATTTATAGAGGCATTTTTTTTTGTAGTTTACCAATAACAAGGTGTTACCAACAATTGGAGTTATTTGGGTATTTTTTTACTAATAAGGCTTTATTTATATCGATTATACAAACAAACAAAATGATTAGTCAGACCTAGTTACCCCAAACCATAAGGGATACCAAACGAAATTTTTCTTTATTCTTTTTTGCTCTTTCTTTTGTCTATTTTCTTAGTTTGAACATTCTTCCATTTTATTGTCTTCTTACTCCTCACATTATCTAATTTCTTTGTCAAATTTCTATTGTGCCCATACAAAAAAAAAACCTCCTTCAAGAATTTAAGATATTATAAAACTATGATATAAATTTATAAATTTTTATTATTATATTTTTATTAACAGGGCTTATATGTATCGATTGTACAAGGCCGCCAAAACGATTGAGCCGGACCTGACTGGTTATCCCAAACCATAGGGGTATCAACTAGAATTTCTCATGATTTTTTACTCTTTCTTCATCAATTTTTTGAGTTTGAACATTCTTCTATTTCATTGTCATTTTCTTCTCCTCACATCCTCTAATATCTTTGTCAAATTGCTATTTTTTTCCATAAAAAAGAACAAAAATCAATCCCTCAGTTCTTCTCCATTAACAACATTTAGAAGATATGCATCTCTTTTATTTTAATTTTTTTATTTTATTATAAATTATTTGAAGAAGTTGATTACGAAGAACTCATCGAAGATTTTGCCTCAAAGAATGTTAGAAGAATAAAACTTTTTAAGTAAATTTTGTAGTGTTTGGATTTCTAGTAAAAAGAACTTAAGATATTATAAAACTATGATATAAGTTATAAAATTATAAAATTATAAAACTATATTTTTATTAATAGGATCAATTTATATCGATTGTAGGTTGCCACCAAAATGATTGAGTCGGGCCTAATTACACCAAATCACACAGATACCGATTGGAATTTTCATTTATTTTTTTTACTCTTTCTTCATATATTTTCTTAGTTTGAAGATTCTTCTATTTCTTTTGACATCTTCTTCTTCTTTCTCGCACCCTCTAATTTCTTTGTCAAATTGCTATTTTACCCATCAAAAAGGAAAAAAAAAAACACTTTCTCAATTCTTCTTCATTAACAACATTTAGAAGATATGTATCTCTTTATTTTATTTTTTAGTTTTATTATAAATTATTTGAAGAGGTTGATTACGAGGAACTCATTGAATATTTTGCCTCACAAAATATTAGAAGGATGAAACTTTTTAATATTTTGTTTCATTAGTAAAAATAATTTAAGATATTATAAAACAATTATATAAACTATGAATTATTATTATATATATTTTTTTTTATTATTTGTGTCTATTTATATCAAGTACAAGGCCACCAAAACGATTGAGCCGGACTCGTTTATTTGGATACCAACCGGAATTCCCTCCCCCCTTTCCTTCATCTATTTTCTTAGTTTGAACATTCTTCCATTTCATTGCCACCTTTTTCATCCTCTGATTTTTGTCAAATTGCTATCATACCCATCAAAAAGAAAAAAAAACATTTCCTCAATTATTCATCTATTTTCTTAATTTGAACATTTTTCCATTTTATTGCCACCTTTTTCTTCCTCACATCCTTTTTTTGGTCAAATTGCTATCATACCCATAAAAAAAAACAAAAAACATTTCCTCAATTATTCTCCATTAACAACATTTAGATGGCATGTATCTATTTATTTTTATTACAATTTATTTGAAGAAGTTGATTACGAGAAATTGACGAATTTGCCTCAAAGAATGGGAGGGTGATGAAACTTTAAAGGTAAATGTTGTAGTGTTTGACACTAGTAAAATGAATTTAAGATTTTATAAAGTATGATATAAATTATGAATTTTTATCAAAAGGGTTTATTTATACGATTGTAGAGGGCCGCCAAAACGATTGAGTTGGGTCTGGTTAACGGCCAACAAGTATGGTAGTTGGAATATACCCAGTGGATTGGAATGTCGGTATGATTTGTGTAAAATGAGTGGAAGTGAGATTGGGCGGTGAGGAAGTAAGAATGTTGAGAATTTCTTTTTTCGATTGATGTGACATGTGAGATAGTACAACATGTCACATCCGATGAGTTGTCAAACTTTGCCATCTTTTTGTCTATATTTCGTCTACTCTAATTTATAGGGGGTCAAAATACCAATCTCATATACTAGGGGTCTTCTTTTTCAATTGATTTGCTTAAAATGGCTAGTTTGCCAATTTTACCTCTTTATTTTCCTTCTAACTAATTTAGTGTCCGTACTTTGTGCGAATTTTGTTTAAATAAAAATATTGTATTTTCACCTTTATGCATTGCGTATTGAATATTTTATCTACCTTACTCATTTTTAATTAAATAATATGACTAACATATGTGAGGAATAAATCAGAATTTAAAACGTAATATACAAATACAAAACAAAACAGAAATTTGTTTGTAACAAAACACAAAATTGATCTAAACGAAATATTTTTTAAACGGAAATTATATATGTACGATTTTTTCGATAAAAATTGCGTTCAATTTATTTATGTAAAAAAAATTTTTGGACCTATTTTTTTATTATAAAAAAACGGATCTAAATGAAATATTTACAAACTACAAAGGAAGATATAGAAACAAGAACTATTTAGACTAAAAAAAGAATTATTCCTCAAGTGACGATCAATTTACATACAAAAAATACATATTATTGTGTTATATTAAAAGATAAAAGACGTGAAGAATTTTGAAAAAGACGACAAGTTGAAACTTGAAAGATATCCTCAAAACGTTAATTTGGAATCAGAACCCAAACCTTGAAAAGGCGGCAAAACATAATCAATATACATTAGAATTGGATCTGAAAGATATAGAATTTCGTAGATTTACCTGATAAAAATAAGAAAATGTTTGTTTGGCTTATGTGAAGGTGCATTCCATATACATATTGGAAATTATTTGAGAAACGTAACGAACAATTTTTTTGAAAGCGGTTTTACTGGTGTAACCGATTTATTGAATTTCTAAAATAAAGATCAATTGTAAACCGATATATATTTTCTAGAGATTTTGCTAGTATAATTAACGAATTAAAAATTTGGGGATAAACATGACTAATAAGATTTTCAAAATAATTAATAATTTTATAAAAATAAAGGGGATATTAAAAAAATCGGAAAACATAGGTTCCAAAAAATGTTCCAACCAAATTTATTAAAAAAAATTGGATTTTGAAACGTAGATATCGTTTTAAAATAATTAACGGATTTTAAAAAACCGGAGATAAAAAAAAATCGGAGTAGGATTTGTCTTAAAAATATAATCGATCCAAAAATAAAAAGTAACACGAAATCGATTAAAAAAAAATTGATCGCTAAGAAAATATTTTAAAAATAAGGATTTTATAATAATTGTGAGAGTTTCAATTCAAAATACTGCTCTCACGATATACAACGTTAGCGTCAATGTTAGCATCATCTATACTGTTTTAGTAGTAGATATAGAATATGGATATAGATTTTAGGAAACATACTACTTGTTATTGGAATAATGATTTTTTGTTTGTAATCGAAGTACAAAGAAAAAAAACGTAAAGCACATGGTATAGGCTGCTGAAAACAACTCATGCATTTCTACAGGAGTGACAGAGGAAAGCAACATGCAAAGGAATGTCCATCACACAATTAACAAAGGCTATCGATCCAACTCCTTCCGAACATCCTTATATATGGACAGGTATGCACTTGCAGCTTATTACAGCAACAACCATTCTTCATTCTAAGAGAAAATAATAATCAATGGAAGTAGTGCAAGTGTTGCATATGAAAGGAGGAGCTGGGGAAGCAAGCTATGCTCAAAACTCCAAGCTTCAGGTGACAAATTATATATTCTAATTGCTAATTAAATAATATATATGTTTATACAGTATATAATTTAGCTGTTAACATTATGGCAGGAAAAAGCCGTAGCGATGTCAAGACTCATAAAGGAGGAAGCCATCCATAGAATACACAGCTTGTTCCCAGCAGCCAAATGCATTGCAATTGCAGACTTGGGCTGCTCCTCGGGACCCAACACGTTTTCGGCGATCCGTGAACTTGTTAAGGCGATCTACGAGGCTCGACTCAAACTCAACAAGCAGTCACCCATAAGCATCCAGGTTTTCTTGAATGATCTTCCGGGAAACGACTTCAACACCATCTTCAAGGCATTGCCGAGCTTCAGGGAAGAACTTACGCAGGAGATGGGGAATGGTCAATTGTTTGTTCATGGTGTCCCTGGTTCATTCTATGATCAACTCTTTCAGCCCCAAAGTCTTCATTTTATCAACTCTTGTTACAGTCTTCAATGGCTTTCTCAAGTACGTGCTAACTACTTACAGTAAAAACCTCAATTTACCTAGATAAAAACCACTCTCTTTCTAAATCGGACTTTTTAAAATACAAGATTAACTGTGAGTTGTAACTCATTATAAATGCAACATACATATCCAAATATAGAACATTTAATCTAGACCAGATATCTTCTAAGGTAGGCCCACGATATCTTTCCATAAATAAGCTTGACCGCCTCCCCTTAGCATCACTTGGAAACCCTAGATGAATTAGGTATTTCCATAAACCATGAGTTTAGAAACGTTTCTAAGTACTTCTACTATGAAAGTCCTTTTTAAATACTTAGAATTAATGTTGTTATGAGATTTATCAATCAGCAAAAAGGAAGAGGTACTCACAGATATCATTGAAATGAGAATTTCTTGACTTTCGAGTTAATTAGCAATTGATCGATTTTGATGTGCTCGTAGGTTCCAAAAGGGATAGGGAGAAACCACAAAAGCAATATTTACTTGTCTAGTAGCAGCCCCATAAGCGTGAACAAGGCATTTTACAAGCAGTTCCAAGCTGACTTCACAATCTTCTTGCGACATCGATCGGAGGAGTTGGTCGACGGAGGGCGTATGGTCATAACACTTCCTGGCAAAAGTGACGATCCATCTATCAAAGGGAGTGGCTACATCTGGGTCCCACTTGCCCTCGTTCTCACTCAAATGGTCTCCGAGGTATATATGATAATATGAATATGTGATATGTGATATGCGATATGTGCAGGGCTAAAATGGTCAATATGAGCAGGGCTTGATAAAAGAAGAAACATTGGATTTGTTCAACATCCCAATGTACTCGCCATCGCCAAAGGAGATCGAGATAGAAGTAAAGAATGAAGGGTCATTTGAATTGAACTGCTTGCAGGTGTCGGAGCTCGACTGGGAATCCGCGGCCCCTTGTGAAGAAGGCGCACACGTGGGATTGGCCAAGTCCATGAGAGCCGTGTCCGAGCCAATACTTGTTGATCACTTTGGTCAAAGCTTAATGGATGAGGTTTTCCGAAGGTACGGTGAGGCCCTAGGTGATTTCATGGCCAAAGAGAGGACCTTCTTCACAAATGTTACCGTCTCATTGACCAACAAGTACCACCACATCTGAATCATTTCATCTAAATTATTTGATAGTATTTTAAGATGGAACAATCAAAATGATGCAACTTTAGATTACGAGTAGAAAGGCAAGTTAATTTGGTTCCGGGTAAATCCCAATGTTTTAATGTGAGAAAATATGGAAGAA